>VZRH01005486.1:1556204-1567972 GCA_013397555.1 Urocynchramus pylzowi | reverse complement strand
TTTTTTTTTTCCATGAGAAAAAGTTAACAATAGGAAAGAATGGAGGGTCATTTCAGGCAACATTCCATCGCTATCAAATATAATAGATTCTGCTTTCTCCATACTTATATCCTCCCCAGCATGCCAAGACACATTTCTTTTTGTCTCTTTCATATCTGGCAGGCTTATTTGCCCACTAAGTAACACTTTATCTAATGCTGGCTGTAAATAAGGTCTGAAGGAGCCTTTGCTAACAATTTCTGTTTCATCTCCTAATAGACCCCCTTGTAAAACATGGTACATATATGGCACTGCCCTTGCAATTTTGTCCAAAACTTCATTCAAAAGTGCTTGTAAAAATAATTTTTCATTACAACTACTGGAAATGGTTCTGCTGAAATCTCCAAACATTTCCTCATTTTTTTCAGTTTAGTTCAAATTTTATTTTTTATTTTAATTTTTCCATAAAAATTCTGTCTTGACTCAACTGCAAAAAATATTTTCCTACTTAGTCCCCCTAAAAAAGGAAAAATCAAAGTCCTAAAAAACGGCTCTAACATATTTTCAAAAATATCTTAGGGAAAAACTCTTTTATCTCGACACATGCAGGAAAATATTATTTAGGAAATATACAAATGAAATACCCCTATTTAAATCAGTCTCTAGGGAAATGTGTTCATCAGTTGTTTGTTTGTAACTGAAATTCATGACTGGGAAAAGCAATCTGCACTTTAGCTTGTGCCAGTAAGCCCTACAGTAATTCTGAGTCTATTCAATCCAAAGTATTTTATAAATAAAGAAAAATCACAGGCTGGGAGGAACTGTAATCTTCAGCCATAACAAAATGCTATTCTTTTCCTTCTCACCTAAACACAACCGGGAACTGAAGTGGAAAGCACATAAAAACACGTACTAGGACTGCTAGTGCCTTCTTATCAACATGCAAAGCTTCCCTGAAAGCATTACAAGAAAAATTGTAAGTGTCCACTAAATATGGAATCAAAAGATTGTGTGTAACGATTCCCAACAGAGGGGGAATTTCTGCCTCTCAAATTCTGTCTCACCAAGATAGGGAGAGAATGCATAGCAAATGGAGAAGTACAGTACAGGGAGTTGGGTAAAAAGTTCCATGTGCAGGTAAGCTGCAGACTTGAACCAATTCTCCGTTTTTCAAATCAGTTCACTCTTTTATAGGAATAATGGCATTTTTTTGTAATGGACAGCTTCCATTTACCACAGAACCAATGCAGCCTGCCGTGCAAAATGAAACCTTATGTCACACTAGATTACTGTCCATCATAACCAAAGAAAATGTATTGAACTGAATATATTTGGTTCAGGAAACCTGTATTTTGTCAGCTGCAGTATAGCTCATTGTCCACTAAACAGTACCAAGCCCATTCTGAACAGAGCACACTGTAGAAATGTTTCACCTCCTAATCCTGCACTTGTACACTTGCCAGAACAAAAGGGAGAGTAATACCTGACATCTGACAAAAACTGGGTTAGGACTGACACTTTGCTGTACCAGAAAAATTCTTTGGGTAAGAGATCATGTATTTCCTGCAAACAGACTAATGCTAATTATAGCTCAAATATTCCCTCTTTTTCCTCTACAATTTCTTTTTTCTTTTGCTTCCTCCCCTCCTTCACGCGTCTTTTCTTCAGTCTTGTTCATCAAATATTTTTTGCCATCAAAAATCTCATCAAATCTCTACATTCTCATTCATCTCAAAGTTATCTGGCTTCAGAATAATTTTCCTGCCTTCTTTTATGTATTCCAGCTGGAGTTTTTAATAAAGCACAAGGACTCAAGGCTACTGTACTTTTATTAGGAGATGGTGGAAACTTTATAGTGATTCACATTCAGCAAATGTTCATCCCTATTGTTCTAGCCTATTTACCGCTCCCAACATCCTATTCCCAAATAGTTTTCACTCTGTAATCCTTCATCTGTTTTGTTTCCTCTTTATTTCTGTCCCTGCCTAACTGCTTGTCTTGCCAGCACAAGCACTTTCTTTTTCTTGAATTCTCTCTCCATTATTTTTTTCTCTTGCCCCCATTCCTCAGCCACAGATGCTTTAGGCTCCACTTTCTTACTTATGTTGCAGTTCTTTGAATATAGAACAAAAATATTCACGGGGGGAAAAAGATACCACTGCGCTATTCTTTTTAACTTGGAAATCCATCCTACTAGATGGGAAGAGAGAGCAGTGTGCCATAAACATCTAAATTCATGTCAGCTGAGGTGCCTTGGCAGGGTTGTGGACAGAGTTAAAATAAAGTAGAAGGTGAGAACATTAAGTTCATTAACAGAGGAAGAATTTGGTCTCACAAACTGAGGATCCAATCAATCTCACCTCTTACTGATTTCTTTTCAATAAAGGGCTTTAAAGACATTTCTGCTAAGTACAGATGTACACAGATTCCCTTCTTCTCACAATTGCAAGTTGTACACCCCTGACATCCCCATGCTTGTCTTTTCAAGGATCCTAAGGCAGCAAAACATCTATCAGCTTAAAACTTTAAGAGCAATCTTTGCCAAAGAATTCTCACCTCATACAGCAGGGTAAGAATTACAAGCAGAAACCACTGAAAGTGAGTTGGAGTTAAATATTAATCTTTTGATATAGTTTTTCAGATGAAATTCTGACACAAATTCAGCTTGCAGATAATTTGCACTTTGGCCATTTGGTACATTCCCACAAATGCATCTACCAAGCAAAGGTAGATGTTTCTGTACTGTGAAGAGCTTGTAGGAGAAAAAACCCAAACGATAACTTTATTTCATTTAATTATATTTTAGCAATAGATATTTCTTTGTGCTAGTCAATTACTTGAATGTTTTATCAGAAGGGCCAGGAGTGTTCTGTCACTATGGAGCCTTGACATTTCCCATGGTCTTAGACATTCATTGGAGTAAAACACTGGTTTGTCAGAACTCTAGCACTGCAGCTGAATATTTCCTGCAGATCACATCCTCCCTTCAAGCACATGGTGAGAAATTTCAGTCAAACCATTTGTCCTTTTCCTGTTTCTCAAGAAAGATACTTTTTTTTTTTACCTGTGTTGGAACAAGGTGGTGCCAAATGAAGGCAAAAATAGCCAAGCTCATCCAGCTTCTTCTCCTTGGATAGTGGCTGTAAGGAACCTGAAGGAGGGCAAGGTTCCTTAGAACATGTGGAAGAGGGACCAGAAATTTGCCCAAATGGGCGACTCATTCTGCTATGGATGTATTTTCTACCTTTTTTGTGAAAACATTCCAGGTTTGGCCATGTGAGAAACACTTGAAAAGGCACAGTCCCTGCATCCTCAGCATATATCTCCCTGAAGTCCCAGCACCTGCTTCCCTCCTAGCTTCCATAGACCTCTGCAGACAGACAGGGAATGGCACCTTCCTCCCAGGAACAGGAGCTGTACAGAGCAGGAGGCAGAGATGACAGGCATAGCAGGAGATGCTGGCACATAACTCTAGCAGTACTGTGAGGTATTGCACTGTCTCTGCTGGGCTGTTGGGGTGCTGCCCATCACTTTCTGAGATGAGGAGGTGTGGAGGAGGGAGCACAAAAGACTGAGGAGTAAAAGAGGGATGTGCCTTGGTTACAGGGGGAGTGGAGACAATACATCAAGGCACTGGTGTTATAAAAGGACCCCAGGGTGAGTAAGCATTACAGTCTGAGGTGGAACAGAATGAAATAGGCATCTCAAAATACCTGTGCAAAATGGGACCTGAGGTTAAGAATCAACTAAAATTGAGAATGAAAAAGCAGTAGTGATGGCAACCAGGTAGTCAAGACGATCCAAATTGATTAGGAGGGCTAGGCAGGACATGAGAGGAGCCAAAATGGGTGAGAACAGAAGGGCACAGAGACATACAAGGAAAAAAAAGACAACAGAATTTTTCCCTTTGCATTCTGGCAGTAACCCTCAAATTCCTGACATTGACCACTCCTCTGTTGTCGACAAAAATCATCTACACCCAGCTGCAAAGTGATCCAGCCCCTTCTAGCACTGGTCCACACAGACTATTAAAATCTAATGCTGCCAGACTCTCCATGTCTCTGTGATCAATAGAAAGATTTCAACCTTGCTGACAATCCATTTGTCAATATGCCATGGGATGGAATTTTCAGGTTCCTTTATTTTTTAAAGCTAAAACCTTTTTCACACATAAATTAAATTAAAAGAACAAGTGGGAAAATTCCATATGATCCTACATTTAAGGTTAATGAGTAATGGCATAATTATAATGAATAATAAAATGATAATGAGTGCTCACAGAGAAGCCCATTATAACTGCATAGACAACCATTATTCTGTAATTTTATACCTTTTGAACACTTGACTTTGCAACCTTAATTTTTTTTAACATTGTTTTTTGCCTGTGTAATGAAATATAACAATCTCCAGACACAATCTGCAGTCTTCATATGTCCTTGATACCTTTCAAACAAATTTTTATACTTAGTGTGAGAAGAGCCAAGTGATTATCTCACTGAGCAACAGCCAGGAGATAGTGGGGGATGTATTTGGTTGTTGCCTCTCTGCACATTCATAATTCCTATCTCAACAGTTGGGACCATGTTATAAACTCTTGGGCTTGGTTCATCTTTTTTAAAGCCTCTGTTTTTATAACAGTTTTGTAAAAATTTTCTGATTCTGCAGTTTGTTTCTCCCATTGTTCTATCAGTGGAATCCAAGTTAGCAAGGTTTCAGGACACAATTAAATAATTTATTCAGTTAGGGTTGTGGCTGAGAGCAAGGCATCAACCATTTCCTTCACTCCTTTCCATCTGACACTGTACCGATTTACCTTAGTTTTATGTGCTGTCCTTCACTGCTGGACTTCTGCTTAGACACAGGCACATTTTTTAATTGGAAAGAGGCATTGCATGCTTACAGGCTATCATCATATTTCAAGTTTACTGCTAGGAAAAGCCAATATTAATAAGGGCTGGTTTGCATTTCTTCAGGCATTACATATTTTAGCTGCAAATGTCAGCTTTTAGCAAGCTCTTAACTCTTCTTTCCAAAGTATTGGAATAATAATAATAATAATAATAATAATAATAATAATAATAATAATAATAATAATAATAATAATAATAATAATAAAATGCCCCATAGGACTGTCCCAAATCCTTGTCACTCAAGCAACTCTGGGTCACCTTAAAGCCACTGCAAGTCCCTGAACATCTGCATTATTCAGACTAGAATACTAATGTGTACCATATAGCAACCACCGCTACACTACCTGCATGCTCATATGCAGGTGGTTCTCTTGGCAGCTGAGATTTCTGTTTGCAATAAAAGAAGAAAAACCTGTTTGTAGTAAAGAGCAGACACTTTGGGGGGCCAGCTCAGTGAGCTGACTACCTGTGGAGCACACATTCTCATTTCCAGCCGCATGACCCTGAAGCAGTCATTGCAGTCTGAGTGGAGAAAGGGAGTTAACACTAAATAATATTAGATAAGAGTCAATCTCTAGTCAGCACTCTTCAAACAGCAAGAGAAACATGTCTTAGGTGTAAAGTGAGAGATCAAGTAGGAGGTAACAGTAGTGAAGAATGATAGGGCAAATGAAAGACCCTCTCTGCATGCTTCTCTGAATTGGTCTTTTCTATTATTAAGTTCTTGGCTATAAGAGAAAGGTGATGGATCCTATGCTCTCACTGTCACAGCAAGTCATTCACTTGTTCTTCAGCATCACAAAGAGCAGTAGATGAACTTCACCAGATTTATGTATCTATTTTATGCAATAATTTAGTTGCTGCCTCCTTGCATGTAAGAAACACAGTAACAGTAATTCAAGAACTAGTCTGGTAACAGTACTAACCAGCAAGACAAAAAAATCAGGTGATGTATAGATACTTAGTTGTGTAACTCCTACAAAGATGTAGGAGTTACAGATCCTCTAATTTCAACATGCTGCACTGAAAAGGACTATCTCTGAAGGGAAATGGTGGATGGCTCCCTATGTACAACCACACTCATGTAACCCCTGATCCAAGCAGGCTGGTATGGCACAGGGTGCCACGGCACACTTGGTCCCACAGGACTGTCTGGAAGCAGTTGGACCTGATTCAGCAGAATTCCCTCTTAAACAGCACAATCATTTCCTGAACCAGCTGTTAAATCCCACTTGCAGCAGCAGAATTTGCAAGCTGCATACCCTGCCCCTCACTCCAGCTCCCCTAGGAGCCCTACAGTGCCTGTGGCTCTGCTTGTTTGTGGCTCTGGAATACTTTCAGTGCTCAGTCCCCAACTCTGGCCTCCTCCTTAGAGCTGGTGGTTGTTGCACGTCTGCCAGCATGAATACCAGCAGCTTTTGGCCGGGGAAGAGGTGTCATACCAAGCCTGGGATTTCTGGAATATGATACTTGGATTTCTACATTAGCCTGATGGAGCTTCTGAATTTCCACCTTAGCCTCTTTATATAACACAACAGAAAGTACATTAAAAGACGAGTTGCAAAGTTAACAGCTCAAATTCCTGGAGCACTGGAATTAAGACTGCTTATTTCACCTTAACTACATCCTTGAGTCCCTTCACCAGAAAAAAAATCTGCAGAATTGCATCTAATTCTAATGGGAGACCCCTTGCCTTGTTCTCATTGTTGAATGGGCACTGCTAGCCATACGACAAAATATTTCATATTTTATTTTCTCATCACTTTTTAATGCCATACCATATTTCCTGTACAGCCCTCAAATTCTGCTCTGAAGACAGAATTATTAATGTTTGCATAGACTCTCAAGCAGGTTTTTTTTTCACTATAGTGACAGTGTGCTTTGTAACACACGTAAATTTATCTTCCAAATGCCTCAGGAAATGGAGAACTATGTTCATCTCCAGTTAACAGGTAGGCAACAGAGACACATACAAAATTCACCAAAAAGTCAGTGCTGGATTTTAGTGCACATTTTAGGGAAGGGCCTACATTTTCAGAATACTGTGTGTCATATGGCACAATTCTGCTCAAAGCTCAAGCTTCTGCCAGTTGTCAGCCACAAACAGAGTGATCAGCAGCAACAAAACCTTCCTGTCCTCCCCTATGGGGTCAGCCCACCAAACTGCAGCAGAAAGCCTCATGTATATCCATCCTGGCAGCAGAGAGACCTTGGCAGGCACGTGCTGCTCCCAGCCCCAGACCCGCATGCTGATCTCAATCTTCTTGCTCAGTAAACTTAATCCTACTCTTACAGCAACTGAAAAGAAAGATTCCTAATGGGAAAGGATGGGAAATCTTAACAATAAGTAGTTCCATAAATCCTTTTCTATATATAAAATTAATGATACTGAATTGTAAAATTATCAGAGAATGAAGCAATAATTTTATGAAATAGAGAGTTAAAATAGACTCCAAAGGATTAACATCCACAGTAGATTATCCCCTCCATACTAAATTGGGTAATGGATTTCTCTGAATAGAATATTGCTTTATAGCAGAAGCATGAGATATTCTTTCAAAAAAGATCTGTAATATCTTACTTTATATATGCTTTGTGTTTTCTTTTGCTAATTCCTTCAGTCATTTACAAGTAGTGATCTTTACTGATGACACGAGTGCATGTTCTTGTTGAGATATCTCAATATAATGGGGAGGAACACACAAACCACACGTGATGTTCTTTGGAAAGAAAGAGCAGAGGTCTCCACGTGAAGATTTCTGGTCACTAATGGAGTACGGTAGGACACAAGTAGGCAAAAATAGCAGTGTGGTTAAGATACTGGACTAAACTTGGAAGCTATCTTCTGGTTCCTGGCTCTGCTGCAGACATCCTGTGTCCTTGGATAAATGCCTCTTGTGAGGATAATTTCATTTATGTGCTCATGTACATAGTAATGAGCCTCATAAACACCCTATAAATATAATCACTTGAAATAATTTTTAAGGTACAATCTCTCATACTCAGTGAGGGATTTCATATTCTCCTGGGAAATGAAAAAGTGTTTTCTAGGCTAAAGGCATGAGACTGGTTTGGAGCCATCTCTATTTCAGTGGCATCTGTGTGCACATTTAGATTTGGCACATGCAGACGTTTATAAAAAAAATAAAAAAGTCTGTATTATTTGCACTATTTCCCATCTTCCTTCTCAGACTGGGATTGTTCCTATTTATAGGAACTCAGACTGTAGGAAGCAAGGAGAGACACATGTATAGATGATGATATCTTTGAAATATGTACTGGCTCCATGTAGTTTCTTTTCAAAATTCTTGGAAACATCCTGTAAAAATCTGTGTGCATGCACAATAGTTGTGATTATTCACACAGACTGCACTGTAAATCACAGATTCATTCATACATCTGGAAGTTACACGTCTCCCCACACACAATATGCATAGCTACACAATTCACAAGTAAATTTCTACAGGAAGGGTGGTCCTAGAGCAAAGGCAGATCTGCCAAATCTGCTAACCAGTGTGATATTTCACCATTTGTCGTGCAAAGTACTCCTTTACTGTTTCAGGGGGGTTTTTGGTGCTCTGGCAGCCTCTGTTACAGGCATCCAGATGGGCCAGATAAAAAACTGGTGCTCACAGCAGATCTGCTTCAGGTGGGCAGCAAATGCAATACACCATGAAGCCCAGGACTAGCCAGCAAACACAAACTGTGTCAAGGTTAGACCACCATAGAGCTCCCAGTTTTGTTTGTGAATCCTTATTCAACCACTTCCTTTTCAACAAGAATTATCTCCTCCAACATTTATCTTTGCAAATGTTGACCCTCTGTGGCTTACATGAAGCACAAGGTATCAGAAAAAAGTGAATTATGAAAGTAAAGATTTTAAGTCTATATCTATCATCTGCACCTACTGCATATGACTTTGTAAAAATACAACTACCTGCTTTCCAAGGTAGACATGCCTTACTTGGGATGGGTCATTATTGAAGCCTCTTTTCTCTTTTTTTTTTTCTTTTATTTTTTTTTCTTTTTAAAAAAATTTAATCCAGTTAAAAAGCTATGCATATGAAGTAATTTCTCTATGGATCATTTATGGGCAAAACAGAGTCCAAGTATGAAAATTCACCCCATCAGGAACATGTTTGCCATAAACCAAAGAGTTTAATATTATGACAAATAATAAAACAGTAAAACAGAAGTAAAACAGAAGTAAAACAGAAGTAAAACAGAAGTAAAACAGAAGACACTCTTGATGATAAGCCAGGAACTAGTGTTCATTGCTAATCTGTAAAGTAACTACTGTTGCCATTAAATCTCTGTAGCATTCCTTGCATCACATTACTGTTTTCAAATAACCAGAAATGCCAATACCTTAAAGAATGAAACTACTACAAAATAGTCTAAGATTGTCAGAATTAAAAAAAAAAAAAAATTGCAATTCATAATATAAAAGGGGGGAGGCAATAAGACAAAATTTAGAACACAAGCAAAAGAGACTTGCTGTCTCCAAATAAAAAGCATCAAGGTGCAATGCAGCTAAAAACACTGTGACTGCAGGTTCTACAAGAGCTGATAATTCAACTGTGATCACTTACATATAATCTATAAAAGCAAGTGCATAACTACTGGGATAGTTTGATAGTTACAGGGAGGTTTTAATATTTTTTTTTCCTGCATGGGAGTCATTGTGTATTACAGTTACCTAAGTGAATTCAAGGTCATTTAAGGGCAAAGGTATGTTTCTGGAGCTACTCCTGCTGTCTGATCTGTCAAAGAATTAACAGCCTTAGCAGTTAGGAACAGAAGCCTTACCAAGCAGGATCCTTTTCTAAGGGAAAGGAAAGAAGACATGAAATTAAGAACCAGGGCCTCTCAGGAATGGGCTGAGCTATTTGTTAAATGCCTCAGCACTGAGATGTCCCAGTAACAATAAGGCTGTGGCAAATCAAGAATCTTGACACTCCCAAGAACTTGTGAATTCTGGCAAGTAAGTTATGTCTGGGGAGATGAAGTGAAGAAAGTGAGGATGTACTAATTGTCACATTGCAGTGTCATAACATTATGAATAACATTCATAATGCCATTGGATGCCTTCTGAAAGAAGATTCCTGATACAGCAAAAAACTGCCCCTAATATTGGCTCATATTTTATTAAAGCTGAGGATACAGTGACAGCTCAACAGTAAACTGTATGTAACAATTACTCAATAACACTTGTATAGAAGGCTTCAATAGTTTCTTGCTTGTATCCTTTGGGCTTTTTTTTTTTTTTTCTCTTCTTTTCTTTTTTGTCATGTAATGACAAGGACATTGCTCATGTTCACTGAAATACCTCCAAATATACAAGCTGTGATCAGTAACACATTTACCAGCATCTCACACTGCCCTTATATTGCTATTTTCTATTTTTCAGGGAAATACATTCAAGACACATGCACAGAGTAAATCCAAAATGAGCCTTAAATAATCTTGTTCAGGGCAACAGAGAATAATGAATGTGTCTTCAATGAGGGGCATAATTACAACAAGCTGTCAAAGGAAACTTTAAGAAGGTTTGGGGGCAGGGGGAATTAAAAGCTATTTACCTCTATCAAAGCAGAATGAATAAGGGTAATGAGTAATAACCCTGAGAAAATGACAACAAAGGGGAACAGTCTCAGCACCATGAGTGGGAAATTAATCAAGTTCCTCTTTTGTTAACAGGTGTTACACAATAAATTCCCTGTGTTCCACCCTGAAAAAGCATCCTTAATACCAGAAAAGAAAAATTTCTAAGAAGTAAACAAAAAAAAATATGCTACCTTGTCCTTACAATACATCACTGGCAAATGTCTCAAAGCACCTTTTAGTTCAATACAGTAAAAGAAATACCAAAACTCAGTGTTTCCTGGCATTTAGCTTTAAAATTATGAGAAAAATCCAGTGTCCTAAATTAACAAGTAGGCAACGGATGCATGACTAGGAGAACCATTTGGACAACACCAAATAATTTGCAGCAAGCACAAGGTAACAGCTAACAAAGCCCCAGTGTGCCTAGTGGAGATAGTCAAGCTTGGATATCTTGATTACATCTACCACACCTCAGTCCCTTAAGCCAGGGAATACTTAGTTCAAGTCAGAGCAGCACAATGCAGTTGTGTAAACAGAAGACTGAAAATCAGGAAATCCTTAGTTCTAAAATGGGATCCAACTGTGCCCCTTTTTCCTGTCCACAAAAAAGTTAATGAAGCAGCCTAAGCAACCCGCCCTATCCTCCCTCCTGGACAGAAACAGGAGTGTGTAACTGCCAGTCTCAGTGAAGTGCTGGGAAAATTAACAGGGATGGATTGAATAAGTTCACATCTTTAACATATTCTGAGGAAGCAAAAGGCTCCATAAGAACTAAATATTATTGAAATACTGAATAGAAGATCTTTTCAAAAGGAAATTACTACATTTCCTTTCCTTATGTATCGATTACTCATTAATGCAGCAAAACTGAGAAAGATCAGATTTGACAGTTCTCAAGGAATGGTTTTCACTCTTACATATGCTCTTGATTCGACACTACAAATAAAAATGTTATTCAGTAGACCCCAATCATCTTCCAAAACTACTCCTGAGGGCTACAATTTTAAGACATTCTGTGCAAATTATCTTTAATGTCCATTCCAGCTTATTCTTACTCACTTATATGTACTTGAGAAATGGCATGCACAAAAAATTGTTCCTGCTGCTTCTTGTAAAAGTATTTGAAGACAATTTGTTTAGATACTTATTAATTTCAGAGATTTTAAAATATATGCTTTGCATCTTCAGATTTATCTAAAATTCTAAAAAATATATTTATATTTATTGAAATAAATATAAAAGCCCAGAAAAACAAAGGCTACTTCTAAGCGG
>VZRH01005486.1:1538662-1556111 GCA_013397555.1 Urocynchramus pylzowi | reverse complement strand
AAAAAAGCAAAAAAAAAAAACCCCAATGCCAACAGTATTAAATGTTCTGTGTGTAAATGCTGATGTGAATGCCCAAGAGCTCTGTGCATTGAATGCAAAGGTATGGAAAATGCAGATGAAGGTATTATATCAGATCATGAAACTGTGAGCTTAAAAAAAAGTTCAGAAAGCAGAAACACAAGAGGGACAATGGCAAGGTCATTTTGCCCTTTATATCAAATGACATATTTACAAATTGCAGTACATAAAAGTTCAAAGAAACTCAACCAACCCACAAGAAAAAAAAATTAAAAGAAAGGAAAAAAAACCCCACATAAACAACCCCAACCAACCAACCCACCCAAAAATAAACCAATATTAAAACAAAACAACACAGCACCACCTTTTCTTCACTTTTTGCACTTAGCCAACTGACATATTTGTGTTGAGGGATGTAGGTAGATGAATGGCAGTAGGTAATATAAATGGGACTGAATAGGAGAGCAGCATTTGGAAAAGCCCGTCTAGAAAAAATGAGCCGTGTAGAGAAAACATGAGAACCCTTCTGCAGAATACAAGGCAGTAAATTGCATTTGAGTTTTACTCTTCTTTCAGAAGCTATTTGAAAATAAAAAATGTTCTTCGAGTAACCATGAATAATTTCTTTAAAAGGACAATTATCTGGTACAAGAAATCTCAGTGTCAAGGTCTAAAGAGAAAGAAAGGGTTCTAGAAAGCACAAAGTCCAATTCACTTGTCAGTCAGGCACTTTTTCCTCCATCTGTTTTGGAGAATCTCCCCCTAAAAACTTTCACAGCTTTTTTATTATGCACTTTTGCTTCATGGTGAACAAATACAATTAAAAGCAATGGCATATATAAATGTGAGAGTCATGAGCCTTGGAAAAGTCAGTGAACCTTGCAGCATATTTAGCCCTTAAGTGAGATTTCACATGAACATATACAAGCTTTAGATCATGTATTAAATTGTTTTGTTCAGAATAAGACAGGAAAGTTGATCCAATCACACTAAATCCTGAAGAACCAATTTATGTCTGGAAGCACACAAAAAGAAATCTCCTTTACCCAAACGACATGCTTAGAATGCATTCCAAACTTCCTGTGTGTCATTGGCCATGCTGAGCAGACAGGCCTGTGATTTCTAATCTAATCAGCCTCAGAGTGACTGTGAAACCAACAGCTGTGTCTGAGCAATTGGAAAAATAGATACAGAACAAAGGGGAAGACCATCTCATCAGGGCTTCTCCCTCAAGTGCATAAACTCAGCTTCAGTGGAAAGTATAAATATTTCATTCACTATTTTGTACTGTATTTCTCCTGGGATTTGTGCTCCAACTAGTTTCTTTTAAAGGTGCATTAATGTCTTCTTTTAACAGCATCCCTTCTAAACTTTTCCCCTTGCTTAATGGGCCTGAAGGGATTAAACCCTTAGCAGAAAAATGCATCTGTTGTACATAACATCACAGTATTAGACTATCATAATACCAACTCATTTATTCTCATTTTGTGGAAGTATACCTTCCCTTGAGAATGATGCTACAGGGTATATTTCCTTCCTGATGCTTCCTTTCATGTATTGTATGATGTTAAGGAGAAACACTTGTATTCAGACATCAGAAGCCCAAGGCCCACTTTTTGCCTTGCATTTTGAGGTCACGTTATGCCAGAAAGGTATCTAGGCTGGCCAGCAAAGAGATCCAGAAATTCCTCCTGTCTCAGTGAATATGCATTGTACGTTCTTTGTGCTTGTCACAAAGTGTCTCTCTGGACACTGACCAGACAGACCCAACTTAAATTTGCTTTTGATTTAGCTGACCTCCTTCCTCTGCATCAATTCAAGAAAGCTGAGCTTAACATGTCAGTGAGGTCAGCTCTGGTCTAACTGCTCAAACACACACCATAATAGTCAACACCAATCTGAACAGTGGTGCCATTTGTCTTGGACTGGGCAAGGCTTTGTCTATGCAGTTACAGCTTCCATAGTCCTTTGGCTTAGCATTAGATAGGATTCCCTGCAAGTGCATCATAGTCTCCATGAAGACCAGGTCTCCAAAACAGCCTTGAAATCAAGAAATTAGAGGGACCCCAAGTAAAAACCGGTAACTGCTCTCCGTTACTTTGGTAACTCAGCTTTGGTAAATTTGGCAAAATTTATAGCTCACCTGAATGGAAAGATGTTACTTCATCTGTAAACTAACTTCACTTTAATCCAGATAAAAGAACTTGTCTATATTTTGTGCCAGGATGAAATGTAAGATGAACATTTTCCTACTAGGGCAAGAGAGAAAAGACAGTCTTAGGCAACATTTTCCAGGGGTAGTTTTGAAGAAACCATTTTTTGAACTGAACAGAGAAGAATGTTTAGTTCTCCTAGCTAACATGACAGAGATCAGGAAGAATTATAGAGCCAATGTTTAATGGTTCAAATGGAGATGCTGGCAAGGATCTGGCTTAGAAAGAGACAGATCTGCAGAGGTTTTGACTCAGTATTAATCTATGTTGAACTGAAAACCCTAAGTGCTGGAAAGGGAAAAGGTACCAAATTTTCCTGATTCTTCATGCTAGCTTTTTTGTAGGATCCTACGCTCTTCCAGGTTTAAAGGCAGTCATCAGTCTTACCTTAGTAGGAAATTAAGATGTCTAGTAAATAACAAAGGCAGAGGATGAAGGGGTCACTCAGTCAGAAAGTAGATTATGCAGCCTGCCGTATGCTTGCAATGTGACAGACTTCCTCGAGTACACAAGTGTCTTAATCAATAGTTAGGATCTGTCTATATGTGTAACAAGCTTCACCTTTTGAGAACTCATATTATCCAAAAGGAGGGTTAATGGACATTAGCACAAAACAGAACTATGGTTGCAAAATCCTAAAATGACAGGGAGAGGAAAATAACACCAACTTGGAATCATTGCAGGCTTAGCTGCTGAATGATGCTGAGAAGGGCACAGTCCCTGTTGACTGAAACTAGAGATGAATTCAAGCCACACAAATTCCAGCTCAATTTCAGACTTGCCATTATTTTTGCAACCCTGCACAAATCAGCAATCTTCTTGACTGGACTGCCCTTGCTGTCCTTCTTCTCAGTGCAAACAGTGGAATAGTCTGCTCTGCCTAATGCACAGAATTACCAATGAAGAAAAGGGTGCTTCTCATCCCTTTCCATGACTTTCCTGTTTACTGTAAAGCTTCCCCTATTAGCTGGAAAATGTAAATGCACTTGACTTCCATATTGCAGCAATGTATGGTTGCATAATCTTTCAGTCTGGTCAGCCTTCCCAGTTGTCTTTCATCTTCCCTGCATAGCATCTGTTTTTCAAAGACAACAGATTCTCTGCTGCTGCTGTCCTGGGACAACGCTGGAACATCTTCCCTGAGGAGGACATTTTGTTGCTGTTTTGCTTCGTGTAAATTAGCAGCGACATCTTCTGAGATTTTTGCTAAACCTTTGGGGCTGTTTTTCCTGTATAAGGTGTCTGACTAAAGTGTCAGCTCTGTTTTCACACTGGACAGCCAACACATACTGTTTTGTTGGTGCTTTCATTATGCTGAACTATGTAAAACCCAATGCACAGTGTTAAAGATAGAGCATAATAGAACTGTATTATTAGCCTCAGCCTCTGAAGCATTTTCATGTCTGTTTATCTCAGAATACGGATAGAATACCTTAGTCAGGGTGGCAACTGTTACTAGATTCTCTTTTCCATATCACTGTTACACATGCTGCAAAAATACAGCCCTATTGTGAGATTTTTGTGGGATTTTCTGGTCTATTTTACTTTACCCTCAGCTGATAGTTCTCATTTATTTCTTGACATCACAGTATATCTAATGTAGAAGCTCCTGAGACTAAGAACTTTACTTGGACATAAAAATTGACTGGTTTTGGTTCTTCCTCCATTATGGAGAAATGTTCAATTAGAAATCCCCCAAAGACACCAAATCTTTAACCTTTGGCATCTTGACACTTTTAGAAAATTAACCCATTTTGAATTGTCTCTTGTTAAGCATCGAGGATCAAATTTGCTTATCAGTTTTAAAACTATGGATACATTTCTCTCTCTCTCTCTCTCAGATTCCTTTTACATCCAGAGAGCTATCCACACTTCTAATAAATCTGAGCTGGATCCAAGACTATATTGATCTTCAGACACTGGCTGTGTATATTAATCTCCACTGTTTTTCTCAGAGTGTATTTCACTCATTGACAAGGTAATTGGACCACTGGGCAGGTATAATGCTACAACTACAACTATTTCCACAGAAAGCCCCTTTCTGATTGCATTTTAAGTTACTTTTCCCCAAGTCTCTGTCATCGATAAATGTTGACATTTTTGCAGCAATGGAGGATTACTTCAAGACGTAGAAAAGGAATATATAAAATTACCAGGCCCTTGTAAAGGCTGGCCAGAAATGTTATAAAAGCAATAATCACCTGAGTCAGGTAAAAGGTTTGAATATGTGTGTAATACAGGAATATTTACATAAGTACTCTGTTCTATTCAAATCTGAAATAAGCACCACTATTCAGTTTACGTTTCAACTTGTCAGACTGATCAAAACAGAAGACGTGCATGTGAACTGAAAATTAGGAAGGAAAAATAAAAAACCTTCTATGAGGCAGTAATATGTAGTTCATCTTTCAAGTGAGGATATAATGACTCTGCATGTGTGCCTTTCTGTGGAATGAAGGCCACAGCTTTTGTGAAACACAGGCAAAGGTAAGACTGGAAGTTAGATTTGTTTTCTTATCCCTTAAGACGGCACATAACAGCTATCCCAAGGATTTCTAACAGGAAACAAAGGCTGAAAACTCTCCAAAGATTTCAGGGTAACACAGAAGCTCAACTTGAAAAGACTGCATCAATATTGGGTCAATCAGACTAGCATCCCTCTCACTGCAGGCACAGTGTTGGCCCAATTTCCTTCTCACCAAAAGCCAGAAATCACCAGGTGGTGATGCGTGCCATGCTTCAACAGGAAGATCTTTTCATTATACTGCTGGGGTCAAATTCTGAACTCAGATGTATTAGTACAGAGCTACTCTATCAAAACCAGAAAAGCTGTTCCAAATTATTGAGTAAAAGAGAAATTCCAAACCCCACCCGGATATAAGGAGACCATTATTTTATTTTTTGCACATGTACACAACTATTTTCAGAGGCCAAGTATGACCTTAAATTTAAGGAGACCTCAACATGCTTAGATTCCATAAAAGAGAGACTTGGCCTTCCCACATCCTCCCTCTGTTCTCCTAGCAGATCCTTGCCTGATTTCTCAACTTATGATCATGGCTCTTCAAACCCTCTTGCTCCCAACCCACTTATAAGCAATGAGATAGCAGGAGCTGGAGTCTGAAATGAGATCCTACAAGCCTGCCTCATGGAAGGCGAGGTCAGATGCTGAGCAGTCAGATCTTGCTAAATTCCTGCTGGCTGCCTTGCACAGCAGCAGGAAAATGCAAACCAGCTGATTGACAGTGAATGGCTCCTGCCTCATGCATAGATTGCTCAAATTTAAGGGCAATATATCTATATTGTAGAAAGGTTTCCTTGGAAAAAAAAGATTCTCTTTAACACTCAGCAATATATTAGCAGAATTGAGAACCTATGTGTCCTCTTTATTCGTATTTCAAACCTGTAGGTTCCATTTTGGAGAAGCTGCATGACGTAAACCCCCATCTCCACCTTCCACAGTTTGAGCCAATAAATTCACAGAAACCTGATCACCTATGAACACATAGTCTCCATCTTTCCTCCTAGGTAGCTGCTAAAGTAACCAATTCTTCTCAGAGGGAGTATTTCATGCTCCTCAACTACTCCCATTGCTCTTGTCCCTAAGAAATTTCAAAAAGAAGCCTTTGCTCAGAAATGGTCATTTAAATGAGCCACCAAGAGTAATGCAGTTTTCATCTTTCCCGACTACAGTAATTGATTTTATTTAATCACAAATTTCACACAAGCTATATTTCTGTATAGTCAACCTTCTAAACACTCTCCAAACAATCTCTTTTCAAAAAAAATTCCCATATCTGCTATACCTAAGGCTCATACCAAACTTTGAAGTGATTTAACAACAGACAGCCACTAGGCAAAAAAAAAAAAAAAAATTAAAAAAAAATTGAAACTTCAGAGGCTATAGAAATTCATTGTTTCTTTTAGCTGATTATAAGCTTATAGCTAAGATTATACGAAACAAACTTTAATAATTGCTAAAGAGCAATGAGTATAAATTCAAGCTGTGACTCACAGGAAAAAAAATTAAACCGTTTATAAATTGTATCTCAAAATAAAATGCTTTAGCTACACTGTGCTAAAAATAAATTATCCTGCTACTATTCTAGTGAAATATTTTATTAAATCTGCAAAAGTGTGATCCAAGACTCTGGGATTCACCCCCACCCAGTAAAGCTGGTTAGAGAGAGAGCAGAGGCAGCTCCCAATTACACAGTTACTAGAAGAAATCCTGCATTTTACTTGAGAAAAAGGACAAAACAGTTTTCTCTGCTGTGGGAAAACACATCCTCTGCCCATTTTAACAGCAGTCAGACCACAGTGAAAATATCTAACTGTCAATTCAGGCAACAGGTTTAAACCCAGCAAAATATTTAATTGTTTTTTTCTCAGCCAGCATAAATAGCATTGCTAGAAGACAGCTAAAAGACCAGAAGCACGGGAAATTAGAAGAATCTTCAGGCTGTTAACAGTTACGAAATACTATGATATACATGTATTTGGGATAAAGAAGTCAGACACTGCCAAAGGCTGAAAACTATTTTACTGGAAATGTCACTCCACAGGTCCTGTTAACAGCCTGGCCTTCGCCTCTGGCCTGGCCTCAGCCTGTCTAGGTGCTCCTGCATATCCACAGGCAGGGCCAAGGGCTTCTCTGCACAGCACCTGGATCAGGTCATTATGGTTGAACTGACCTTGCTCGCTCCTGAGGCCTCAGGATGGCCAGTTGTGAAAAGAGCTAATGGACACTGGACAGTCAACGTTTTGGAACTGATGGAAATACAGAACTTGCCAGCGCCCAAAAAGGAAAGATTATTATCTGCCAAGGAGCAAAATTATGATCAAAATATAAGGCCTGTTTTGTAAAAGTGATTTAACCAAAATTTGCCCCATGTAAAGTAACTATAATCTATAATTTATAGAAAAGTTGAGTATTATTTCTTAATATATAATTCAAATTTTGAAATTTATGAAATATTTTCCTTACAATTTAAATCTTTAAAATAGTTTTCCCTTACATGTCCACCAGCATTGACAGTTGTCCATCTCACAACATATTACATTGCCCCAGAAAGAAAGAGAAGGAAGATAACTGGGAAATGTTTACTTAATGGGACAGAGCTCTTCATACTTTGACAACTCAGTCAGGGGTTCTGATGACATAAACAAAATTACACCTAACTCTTTGTTCAAAAACCAAGGACTTTGCTATATTTCAATTTTATTCAGAAAACAACAAGGGAATAAGCAGGTTTTTTTAAAAAGAAAAAATCATATTCCACTTTCTTTTTTTTCTTTTTTTTTTTTAAATAATGTCTTGTCAGATTTCAAGCTATTTGTTAACACCTGTGAAGGTGGTTGTACATAACCCCAAGAGTTATTGATGACTAATGAAATACTTCTCTGGGAAAATACAGAAATATTTTCAGTTCAAGTGTTTGTTCAGATGAGAGGTTTCAAGTCAGTTGGCAGCACTTCAGTAAAACCTCAGAAAGCACTTGAGCCCTTCTACCATCTTAGCTACTCAATTCTTAACCCTTCAGCCCATGTGTATCTTGACTTCAGTTGCAGGGCAACTAATGGGTATTACAGCTTTTAGTCCCTGGGGCAGCATCTCTTCCACTTCAAACACTACAGGAAAAAAAGGCATCTGAACATAGGCAAGGGAAAAATGACATTTCCACCAGAAAAAAACAGTAATCTCTCTTTTTAAGGATATCCTGACTCTCACATGCAACAATTAAATATTCTTTCTCATTTTGCACCGGTAAGTCAGCTCCTACTTGGAATTCTAATCTTGGTCCCCACTAATTGTGTATTAAATTGTCAAAAAATAAGTTTTCCTCAGACTGTCCCTCCCAGGAACTGCCTGAGGGAGGAGTTCTCCATAAAAACCACCAAGAACAATTGTTTTTCCTATTTTTCCTTAGAACTGCTGCAATTCCTCGAGAAACATTGATAATTTAAAAAGAAACAATGCTTCTGTCTCAGAAAGCACATCAGCTGCAAGCTCTCGGAGGCTGGGAGAGCAGCAGTGTCTGGCCATGCAAGTTTGCCTTGCTCCCTACCATGTCCTAAGACAACTGTACTGCCACTGGTGAGAAGAGATATCTGGGTAAGACATATCTTAGTTTTGCTCATTTTACATTCCTGTGTCACAAGTTGCCTGTAACCTCAACAAACACCTTGCACGGCTTCTTTGCAGTGCTCCTCTCGTCCTGCCTGCGCGCTGCCTTTACTGCCAGCCCATCATTTCCTTGTGGCCTGCATCACCTCTTTTGCTCTTTCCTCCTTCAGCCTGGCAAGGGCACTGGGGCCCCTGGCTCTGAATTTATGGAAACCAACCACAACAGCAGCCTCAGGGTGATTTCTCACCAGATAAGCAGGCTGTCTTTGAGGTGGTATTTTGAGATACAGGCACAATCTTCTTTACAAACCTCAAACTTTCGGAGAGAACTGGGGAGACCAAGAACAGTGAATGACAAAGTCACCACATCAGCAAACAAATTGTTCCTGTCCCTTCAGTGGAACAAACTTCCAATCCTGTCCAGATTACCCAAGCCAAATCCACTCCCTGAGCTCTGCACTTTGAAGAACATCGTGGGAAAATGCCTCAAAATGGAAAGAAAAGTCAGAAGCATAAAGTAGCAGATCCACACTACTTGCATGAAAGTGAAGGGTAGATAAAATGCTAATGTACATATTTGGGGAGTTATATTAGAGACCATCAAAAACTGGTTAAAATTGTTACTCTGTCATTGCATTATTAGTGAATAGCAGGCAAAAACAAAGATTTTTTTTGAATTCTCCTTCACCAAGCAAAAATTCTTCACTTTTTTTTCCTATGTCTATTCGAAATTCAGGAAGATAATTTTCTGGTTTTAGGATGGTAAACCACTGTCAGAAATATTTAGAAAGACCTTAAATTTCCCATGGCATCAAATTCTCAGGGCTATTCCCTTTACATGTTTACTTAGATTTGAAACTACAATTGTGCTTGTGGGTGGCTTATGTAGCTCTCTCAGTTTGCTGTTTATTTACAGCAAATAGAGCTCAAATAGAAAGGGCTTCTCCTTCTGTACCTTGAAATTAATCCTGGTAGATGCTCATTATAAGTAGTCTAAAAACTAAAAAACAAAATAAAACAAACAACCCTGCCACCCTCCCAAGTACAGCATCTCCTTCTTGTATGGCAGGATGTCCACATATGCAGGGAAAGGTGTCTCTTCAGCTGGAATGAACTGTCATACTAATGGAAAATGGAAATTTGCTGTTTAAATCTGCAGCTGATTTCTACATCATCTGAAACATTACAAATTGCATTTCTCATTATGAGGAAAAACAAAGTCACTTGGGAAATTAGTTTTACTTCTCACCTTCTTTGTGTTAAAAAATGTAAAATGTCTGCATTGAAAAACAGGAATAATTGACAGACTATTTCCCCAGCAAAGGGTTATTGTGGGAACACATAAAACTGGACAAGTATTCTAAATTCATCCTAGGAAAAAAAAAAAAAGGAAAAATCTCTTTTTTGTTTGTTTTATGCAGGTATAAAATAAAAATCTTTTTCTCTTACAGACTACAGACTTGAAAAGACACTCTAAAAGTTCTGTTAAGATCTCACTTATCATCAGTGCTGAATTCAAATTAATTTCAAACATACTGAACTATCACTTTGCAACATATTACTTACCCAGGATTACTTTAATTTTCATCCAGTGCTACTAAAAATTCAGCTCTCCTCCTCTGCCACATCATTGTGTACATAATGAACTTTATGATTTCTTACAGGCACAATCTATTGCTTTTGGTTTGACTTTCAAGAAGTTTTTCCCAAGTAATTTTTCAGCAAGTGAAGAAAGTCTAAATAAAAGAACTTTCCTGATGAGATTTGGCATCTTATTTTATTACAAGGCAGGATACTTAGGTTTTTAAAAGATTAATGCTTTGAATAGATCTTTGCAGAGCATATGCTTAAGAAGCACTCACCCTCATGACACCTCTAATATGTCCAACATCACTCTTTTGGAATTAAAAAGCAAACAAAGAAATAAAAAAACAAAACAAACAAACAAAAAAAAAAAAACCCAAAAAAACAACCCTGTGTAACTTCTTTTAGTCATAGATCAAACTTGTGGAGGATTCCACAGGTCAGTGGAAAAAAATACTTCAATGACCAGGTCAGTTTTCATTTGATTTTGGACTTGGTACTTTGACTTTCAAAGTGAGAGATCAAAGACGCTGGGGGAAAAATATCCCAAATGCCACAGGGTGATCCATGTGGGGAGCCACCCTCATCTCTACCTCAGGCAATCATCTTTGTGCACATGGATTTAATGCTGTCTTAGAACTGACAATACTTTCAAAACATCAGGAAGGCCAATGGCAAGTATTACTGCATCATTCTGATTAGGGGGTAAATTGCTACAGAAAATAATTGGGTGAGTAACATCTTCTGGTCCATTTAGCAAGGTGGTAGGTAAGAAGCAACATGAGTGCCAATCCCAGTAATGCTCCCCCATCTAATTTCATTCCACCTTAGTTCTCCTAAACTGTGAAGGAAATGTTCTCCTGTTGAAATACTGAGGTTAACGTCTAACTCTTGTGTGATGCTATGGAATCCTTTTATTAACTAATCTGAAAAATACCATCAACAAAAGTACAGGGGAACATTACATTTCCTGGGTCTAGAGCCTGGGCTCCTTTCAGCAGCCTGAAAAAAATATTTTTCAAACAAAAACAGTGGTGAACATGTATCTTCAGCAACTAACAAAATCATTTCTAAAAATTACCAAAAAAACTCACCAACAAACCCCAAAAAGGGAAAGGTAAGCAAAAGAAAACAGCAAAGCTATTTCCATGAAACAGAGCTAAGTGCTGAGAGAAGAGTTGAGGGATGAATTCCAGCTTTGCACACCTCTGTAAGTGGGTGGTTGTATTAAATATACTTTATTCCAGCATTTTTAAGCATTCTGAACACTTCTAACAAAATAGTTGAAAATAAGAACTATCCACAATTGACAGAACAAATGTAAGCAACAGCAACCATACAAGCAATTATGTAAAATGTGTCTAGGGAATTTCCCTCCATCAACTAAGAAAACAACACTGAAGAAAACCATATGGGGATGGAGTATAGCATGAAAATATTTTAACTGTTACATCAATAGGGAAGCGTGAGGATTTTTCTTAGATGCCATTTCTTAGAGACTATGCATTTTTCTTCTTTACCAGTGGCAGGAATACCGTTATTTTTACATTCATGGAATTTAAGAGCAGTGAAAGGTGAATTTTCTTACCATATTGAGAAATATTCCAAGCATTACTACTGGTCCATTCTGGAAGTGATGCAGCAGAGTACTATCATGGCAGCTTCTTAAAATGAATAGCATGACTACCTCAAGCCCCACCCATTCTGAAAAGTTAGTTTACTATCATGCAGTACTGCAAGAAAATTATTGTTATGTTACAGTTTTATATAGACATTATTTAATAAAATACTACCAAGCTGAAGAATTTTTTTCTCCAAACTTTTAGATTTAGATTGACCTATAATAAAAGTGAATCATTTGTAGGATTTCATTTAGTGAGATTTGGAGTCCTTTTAGGATTTACCAAAATATTCAGTGATGTTAATGTCTACAGTAATTAATCTCAGGAAGGCTCTTTGTTGTTCTTGGGGTTTGGGGATTTTTTTGTCTCCTTGGGCCCATTTGCTCTTACTACTGCACATCACTCTCCCCTTCGATACACAAAATCCAATGCAAGCAAAGTGACTAGCCAAAAATAAGTTCATTTGCAGGGGTAAACTCCCATTTGCAAGTTCTGGTCTTTGGATTTTTCATGCTTTGCTGAGCACTTCATTTGGGTTGGCAGATTCGGTGAGTCATATGGTGACAATTCTCATTTTCTGCAGCATCTGAAATGTCCACTCATGGCATCACTGACAGCTAAAATTAGATATTTGGCAAAGCAGTCCTAGGAACCAAGGGCTTGATCAAGTTGCCTAATTATAGCTGCCTAGTGCCATTTGAGATGCCCTGGAATACCCCCAGCAACCACAGAGACCTGGCAGGTATCACACAAAACCTACAGGAAACCTGTGGTCCTCCAGATCTGGAGCTATAGGCAAGGAAGGATAATCCCACAACATTTCAAAGGGCACAGGACCTTTTGTTTAGACTCATTTAGGAACTGAACAGTATGTGCTTGCCAGTGGGATATTGAAGAGATCAATTCTCCTGTCTTAGCTTGTTCTTGCATCACATTCCATCTCTTTGCAGGCGGGTGCATGAACTCTCACTGTTGCTCTGTGCCTGCTCTCTGGCACGGAGCACAAGGAATAAAAAATATGAAAATAGGTCAGAGCAAGCGTTAATTTTGGTGGGGTGAAAGGGTTGGTAGAGAACCTCTTGCAGGGAATCGAAGGGAGGGCTTGCATATTTTCTCCATATTCATCTCATCACTATTTACTCAGAGGAAAACAGAGATCTGCTTAAGGAATTGTTCACGTTAGTTCCTATTGTGTCATCGGTTTTCCTTAGAGGTGTCCAAAGCAGAACCCAGTCTTGCTTAATTTGTGAAATTTGACATGATTTCAGACTGGGGTTGATAAGGTTTGTGTTTAGGGAGTCCTAGTGGCATCTCTAAAGATTGAAATTCTTCATCCACCTCTCTTTTCTGACAAGATTGTATAAAAGTAAAATAAAAAATTGCTTTATTCTTCTATTTCACATTAGGCAGAAAATGGCTTTCTTGAGATTACGCATTTGCACTGGACTCAAGAAAACAGACCCCTGCAGAGCATGAAATGACACTGGGGAATATATTTTCCTTGACATACTGGGCATTTTTCATCTGAGGCAGCTCTCCACCATTCCCTCCCCTTTTTATTTTTAACATAGTTATGCAGTACCTCATATCAGCACTCATTCTTATATTCTCCTTAAAAAGAAAATGAGCACCAACAGTACAGGGGGACAAATAATGCTTATCATAATAAAAACATTATGGTCTCAAGGAAGTAAGCACTAGTTGGAAAATGGTATGAAAAATAAAATGCTCATGTAGTTTCCCAATGGCCAAAATTTCAAATCTACTCATGAAGGTGTAAAATATTTCCTAGGAACCTGCTGAAATTACATGAAATCTAATAGTTTGATGCCCAAGGCAGGGCTAATAAACCTTCCCTACTTCAGCCCTACAATTCAACTGCCTGAATAAACAATACTCAACAACTACCACAGCTCAAGTGTCTCCTGAATATTAGATCCTTTTCTCCAACAAAATAAATCTCATTGAGGCCAATATTGATTCTGACTGGCATATATTTCTGTTCAGATCAGCAATTTGCCTTTTTTTTTTTTTTAAATCTGAATCAATATACATTGGTCTTACACTTTTCTGATAGGGAAACTGCTTCTAAACCCCTTTGCTTTCTGCATTAACTCAATCTGTTCAGCTGCACAATAGATTGGTTAAGATGATTATTAGTGATATGACTGAAGTTATTTGCTCACCATCATTATCAAATAGTGCATTCAGAGCACGAGCAAGAAATAGCATGCTTAAAGAGTGGCTAAATGGAACAAATGCTTAAAACTAGTGTGTAGTTAATGAACAAGGATATTCATTGAAGTGCTTCTCAGTCAGAAACAGAAATAAAAAGCTTGCTGTTGAGTAAAGATCATTTAAGATATTTTGGGACCCAATGTAGATTGGTGGTGAAATGAGGGCAATGCCAGGAGTTCCTGGCAGTTGGTGACTTCTGTGGGGTGAATTGTCACCACATGGCACAGCCTCACAGGCCTAAATGCCACCTTGCTCTTGCTTCCACAGAGAAGCTCAGAGGGTGTGGAGCCTCCCTCAGTGGAGATACTCCAGAACCACCTGGACACGATCCTGTGCTGTGTGCTCTGGGATGGCCCTGCTTGAGCAGGGAGGTTGGACCAGGTGACCCCACTGTGCTCCCTTCCAACCTGACCCATTCTGTGATTCTGTGAAGTCTGGGAAGCACTGTTACTAAGGCATAGGCTGAATGGATACACCCAGAGGTGTTTTGTTAGCGTTGGTTTGGTCTCATTATAGTGTCTAAATGTTTGAACCATTATATTTTCTTTATAACTGTTAGTCATGTTTTTATGAAAACAGGGTCCAAGAAAATATCTTCAGCTTGACTGAAAAGCACATCACAAATATATGTCATCTTAATATTAAACCAAGGAAACTTTGTATTTGTTTCTATATTAGAAAATTATAAAGCATAAAAATATATTAATACTCTATTTAATAAATATCAAACATTTAGCAGTCCCAAATAGTTTAAAGTAATTCTAGGTAGAAGGGATAAGAGCTGGAGAATTTTAAAATACAGGTTAGCCTGTTAGACAATATTTTGAACAAATTTTAACAAATTACATTTGGATTAAGTAGATCATATTAATTTATTTATGTCTTATGCTTCAGCTGGGTTCTTAAATCTGTCATAATGCTACAGAGAAGAAAAATATTTTAAGATGGATAGAGATGGGAGAGAAAATTAAAAGTTTATGAACTGATCTCATATTCCTATGAGAAAAAAAAATACACACTTCTTATTAAAACCCTGTGGCACCTTGATGCAACTAGATGTGCTTGAGTAGCATCTGGCAGTGTCAGGTAGAGCTTCTTGAAGACTCAGATCTTTTGGCTTCTAAAATAGTAACAAATAACCCAAACCAGTCTTTTTTTCTGAATCACCATAGCAGGATTAAAAAATCTGTACAAGGAAGCAGGTTTTTCAAGAATTTTTTTATGTATGACACTAGAGAAATGATGGGGCATCTAAATCACTAATATAAATCTGGTGAACAGGTTGCTTTATTTGCTATGTCTATTGTTTAAAAGTAAACACACAAAGAATTTGACAATCTGAATCTTCTGTTTATCTGAGAAACTGCACACCTATTCCTTATACTTGGAGAGAGATTTCCCGTCAGCATTCACGAATTTCTCTCTTGACCCTGAGCAGCAAGAGATATATTGCAAAGGCAAATGTTTAAAGTTTATATCAATATACACGTGGGACAAAAGGTAATTTACTCAGTGAAGGAAGAACCCCCTGCTACATTTAATCATGCTCAAGTACATGGGAAAGTGCCCTTACAGCTGTTGTTTCTCTCTGCCTTTTTAACCTAACTATTGAGAAACCCTTTTCTTCTCATGAAACACCTTAAACCCAAAGCCTAATTAAACTAGCAAAACAGCACTAAACCTGGTGGGCAGACTTATCTCCAGTCACTACAGTTTGCAATTAGATTTTGGGTGAGGGTACAGGAAATCAATGTTATGTTCACCCCTTAATGAGAACATAAACACTTCCATATTAAAGGATTATTTTCTTAAAATCCCCACAGGTAGGCAGGGGATTCTTGCACCTGTGAAAGAACAAAAACATAGCAAAGAAAATAGCGGGAAGCAAAACAAAAAAATCTCTTTGGCTCATGTGGAAAAGGTATTTTCCTTTCTCCCATGATCTCAAGAAAAGCCAGATGATGACAGAAAATAAAAGTATGTATACATGAGGTGAAAGCAACAAGGTCAGGGCAAAACTCAGAGCCATTTTGCCTCTTTAGAACCACCAGAACCAGGCTTGTTTCAGTGTACTCATACAATAGATAATAAAGACACTAAGAAGTCCATGTTGGCATCAAACATCTACTTTTGATCATCAGTGAAAACAAACAGGAATTTCTTGGTGGAGTCCCAAATGGGACTTCATCACTACTGATCATGCAAGAGCTTGGCTGATTGTATTCTCCAGACAGAATCTGCAAGTGTATATTTTAGGGCTTTTAGAGAGGAAAAAAGCAGAAGTGAGCTACCTGTGGGAGACATTCTGCACAGCAATAGAGACTGGAATCTGCATTATAAATGTCCCATAGCAAGGAGTCTCATACTCAGCTGCAGATGCCAACACCATCACTGAACATCACTGTATTTAGAGACTTCATTGAAGAAACCTTCCCTTCCTCATGAAATTTAGGAACTGTAGAAAGCAAGAAAAAGGCTTCTCCTCACAGTATGTAATTTGCACAGAATGACTCTCAAGCTTCTCCTCCAGTCCCCTGTTAGGACCAGCAACTAATACTTTGTGATTACTAGCCTTGTTTACTTCTACTTTTCATATCAGTTTTATTCACTGTCATTTAAAACAGAATGAACTATTTTCATTTTAGGTGCAGTAAAATTAGATGGTTTTATTCTTACAGACATAAGACTCCTAAAAATGTATAGGGTTGCTTTAAAAAGGATTCACTGAGTGGGAATGACATCTCTGTTGGGTCTTGGAGTTTCAGTGGGCAAGGGAGACAGGGTACTGGGTTTTTTAGAATAAAATTAAATATGGAAAAGAAAAGTCCTTAAGAATGTTATAGCTAACAATGTAAGTTCACTTTTGCTGAAAGAGATTATATTTAGGTTTTTTTTTCCTCCTTCTTTCTATTTGACACGTTGTTTACAGACAGTTTAGCTGTTTTCCACAAAACATAATCTGACTGGCATTTTTTCTTTCTTTGTGGGTTTATTCTTCCTTTTAAAGAGGAAAGAATCTTTACACTTCCCCCCCCTCCCCCTTGCCTTTTTAGGTCTTAAATAAGGAAAAATATTTTCAACCATGCCAGTTACTCTATCCAGATGGACCACAACCAACACAGACACCCCTTATGAGGTTAACAAGACTAGAAAAAGGTGTTTATTCACATGGAACATCTTACAATAAAATATCAAATTTGGATGTAGTCATTCAAATAATTTAATTTGGTTTTAGTCAGTTAACAAGATTTCAATGCTGGTTGCCCTTTTAAAAGCAGTTATTCATGAAGCCATACAACTTAGCCATCACAAAAGCACTAACATGCTTAGCTTTCTTTTATTAATGTTATGTGAATTCTTTGTTTTCTGCTTCACTAACATTTCAAGAAAAACAAAGTGATTGCCATGTGATACAGTCAGTCCTGGAATGGCAGCACAGTCTTTTATTCCCAAATTCTGAGAATTTTGTTAGATCTACACAGCAGCCTCTATTTTCTCTGAAGGGAATTATACATCTTACCATAAGCAGACAGTTTCCATAGTCAGTTTCCCTACTGTACAATACTTGGCTGTAAGAACAATAAATTGAATGTTTGTCCTCCTTCTATTGCCCCTTTTACCTTGCATTAACTCCTCTGGTTAAAAAA
>VZRH01005486.1:1483592-1538642 GCA_013397555.1 Urocynchramus pylzowi | reverse complement strand
AAAAAAAAAAAAAGGGGGGGGGGGGGGGAGGTATAGAGGTGGATGTGGAGGGGGAGCAAAAAAAGTCATGGCAGAGAATCACAAAATTACTCCATTTTACTTTTCACAAAAGGCAAGATGACCAAACTTCTTCTTCAGACACCCTCTATTGGAAAGCAGCAGTTTATGTCTCTGTTCCTGATGTAATTGGGCATGCAGGAGGAAGGGGGAAGCATGAACATTTAACTGCCAGAAGAGACTGGTATCTATTCCATAGATCATTGTCTTGCATTTCAAGGGAGAAAAAGATTTGATGAATAAGTGAATCTGACTTTTTTTGACTATGAGGAGCAAAAAGGACTCTGTCCAAAATTACACAACATCCCTTTAACATCACACCTGACCTCGTAGGTTTGTCTGGGAAGGTACAAGTATCATAAACTTATCAGCAAGTAAAAATGGGGACTGAAATGAAAAGACTTTACTACGATACACACAAGCAGTAACCTGACTTATTTGCCCCACAGATGGGATTTTTTTTTTTAATTTGAATTAAATAGCTTTAAAATAAATCTGTTCATTTTGTGTAATTCTCACGTAACAAGTATGATGGAACAAAGCTGCTCTGCAGTTCTATATTACCACAGCTAGGAACTGTTTGTTAACCCAATGCAGAATTTTGTTCTGAAAGCAGATCTCTTCTATCATTAAGTTATTAATTATATATTGAATATATTCACTATGGGCTGAAATCCGTATGTAGCCTGAGTATCTTACCTCAGTGGTGGACAGGTTTGCTCATTTAGGAAAGGGTGAGAAACTTAACTCTTCAGAAACAGATTCTGAGCTACACTTCTGAAATCTTGGTCCCCATTTTCATCACAATGAAATAAAAAAAATATTAAATTATCGAAGTAATGATGGATCTACAATCACTGCTTTAAAATCTACATCCCGATGATCTAGTTGGAGAATGCTAACACATCCTTTTCCTCACACAGCAGTGCCAAGAGATTTTTAAGACTGAAAAGGCAATTCTATCAAGCTTCAATATGTAATTAATTCTTTTACTTTCCAACTCCCAAACAAAATATTCAGATAAACAGCTTGACTTGGTATCAGGCATTGTTGATCATATGCTCTCCTTTACAATGCTACAGTTTCACAGTTCTGTTTGTCTTGCATAATGTACCGTATGTGGGGCAGTGAATTACATTCCTTTCTAAGAGACCATGCTGAATTACTATTTCTTTCCCAGGACTCAGAGGTGAATAATTGCACCTGTCCTCCTTAAGCAGACAAAAGACATTAAGTAGCAGCCAAATGGAAAGAAATATTTAAAAAGAAAATCACTTTATAGTTTGTCAGGAAAACAACTCAATCCAACCTTTCACCCAGCTGTATACAATATGAGGATTTCTACAAGAGCAGCTTCTGAAAAAAATGAAGTCTTCAAAGAGAGACTGCCCTGATAACAAAGCAAAAAATTGTGGTGCTTTCTAGAAGTTTAAAAGATCCTACTTTTAAAATAAATCAATGACAATAAAAAAAGAAAAAGAAAAAAAGAAAGAAAAAAGCTCAACGACACATCTAAGTGTTTGTGGGCAAATGTTGTAATTTACAGGATACAAACAAAGAAATAAAGTAGGATGGGGGAACAAATAAAGCTACATGGCTTTTCCAAGACCACACAGAGATACAGTAGGACAACCTAGCACAGAGCAGAAGTGAAGATGCTGGAATTTCCTGACAACCTTGACACTGTGTCACAGGTTTGTGGTATCATTTAGGTTGGGAAAGACCTTTAAGACAGAGTCCAACTAAAGATTTTGTGACCATGCTGAACATAAAGGCTGAGTTTTGCTCTCCCTGACTGCAAGCAGCTGGCAGAGTGATCTGCAGCAGCTCTGGTTTCAGCACAGCAAGCCATGCTGGCAGGCACCCAGGGACAGGTCACCAGGGCAGAAGGACAGAGCCTCAACAGAGTATTTGCCTTTGGTGCCAAGAAATTCCTAGCACCTGACCATGCCAGAAGGCTAATGCTCAAAAAGACGAGAAAAAAGCATGAAAGGTGAAAATACTGAAGAGAATCTCTGCAAAGACCTTTGCAATATTTCCAGAGCCTTATGATTTTTTTCCTCTCGCATGGAAGCTGACTATATACCAAAGAGAGCTATTTGTAGATAAATGGAAAAATATTCTGCTCCTAGTGAAACCTAAATGTTGTCAGTCTCTTTGGCAAAAATCCAGGCAGTCCAACTTATGGCTAAAAAGGTAAATGCCATGGAAAACTATATTAAAATATTGACAGCTCCCAAGTAAAATAAAAGCAGAAAAAAAGGAAACAAGGGACTGATGCCTTGAGGGGAGATGCCCTTGCAGAAAGCAAGTCTCTTTTCCCAAAAGCAAAAATATCTGTATTTAACATCCTTAATGAGAACCTGATACAGCATAGAAGAGAGACACTGGTGGAAAGCAGAGAACATAACTAACCATACCTGCTTTCAGCAAGAACTTTTGGGCTTCACTAAAACACCTTCATCACCTTATACACCTTATAGTTACAGGTTTTAGAACAAAAGCAAACACTGCCTAGTTATATACTTGGAAAAAATACAGATAAGTGCCAGGCTTGACAGATTAGGAACCAACTTGGAATGAATGAAAACCACAGCTTACTGCCATTCTTTTCCTCAAACAGCTTAGGGTAGGATCTCTTTCGGTGCCATTGCTTCCCTTCCTATTTTCTGTTCCATCTAGTTACATGCCTTGCGATAGGGACTTTCTTTTACAGTAGTTTTGATACAAATCTGAGGCCAATAGAGTCCTTATCAAGGAAAAAGTCAACACAGCACTGTGATGAGTTGTTCTCTGGATTTCAGAAAGAAATAAACCCTGTTATTTTGTGGATCTCTGTTTTTCCTCTCAAAAACTCCAGCTCCCTCCTTCAAGAGTGATGCAGAAATACCTTTTACACAACACCTTTAGTCTCCTGAAAATGAAGTTCTCCCACAGAAACCTTAAAACTGGACAAAATTAGAGAAATTAAGAAAAACTTGCCCAAGACTGACACACAGATCACAACGTCTCTCAGGTGTTTCTTTTAGAGGAAATCCAGCTAATAAAAGCAAGAGCAAACATTTAAACATTTCAACAAAGGTAACAAAGATGAAAAAGTTGACAAAGACGAAAATTTAGATTGCTTAACAAATTAAGCATCCAAGGAACTCTAAGATTTTGATATTTTTTAGATAATGTGCTCCCAACACAGTGTTTAAATCACTGGTAGAACACATGCCAGAAATCAGCAAGGGAGAAATGATCTTTGGTCAGCACTTGGGTTTACAGTAAAGCAACATTTGAAATTTATCAAGGGTAAAAAAACTGAAATGTCATCAAAAGAACATTTCCATTTTGACAAATCAATATTTCCCACAGACATGCATTTCTTCCATCTCCCTTTGTAAACAGAACTTGCTGTCAACAGTGCTGCTGAATAGCATCCCTGGTGTAAATAAATCCTCAAGGCAAGGAGATAGGTCTAAGGGCAAAAGGAAAGTTTCATCCCTTATGCCTTCACTGAATTGGGTGGGTTTATATTAAATCAATAACTCCAATTAAAATTAAGAGAGAAGAGAAAGAGTCCATCAGCAAAATGATTTGAAGTAGTATTTGCTCAGACTAGTTGAAAACCCTTCACCCTTGGAGGCTGCAATACAAGGAAGTTGCCTGAGCGTGTTAATTATTTAAAATGAAAGCAACACAGTTGCTGGCCTTTTGCGATAATCAATCTTTCAAAAAGTGTCAGGTGTCTCCAAAACATGTGACAAGTTGGCAGTTTGTAGCATCTACTGTCAAGCCCTAATACCAGGATTTTCTCTGGAGCCTGAAGGAACTCATCACCTTAACTAACAAATCCTAAAGACAATCTGTCTGGCTTACTGAAAATGAAATGGAGAAGCTAAATTAGAACCATACATCTCCTATTTGCTAAATTAAAGCAGAAAACCAAAACAAACACTGGAAGCGTGCATACACATATATATAGATCCACATTCATGAATACAGACAGAAATGCATATAGACATATGTATAGGTAGATATATATCTGTAGCTGTAAATTATAGACATTTACTAAGATCTGTATTTACTGCCTCCTACAAGCCTATTTTACAGTCTAAATTTAGGGAGTTTTCTTCTCTTTAAAAAAAGAAAAGAAGAAAGGAAGAAAAAAAAGCAGCATCTGGTGGTTTGGGTTTTTAAAGTCTATTAAAAATACCATCTTTCTGTCTCTTCTTCCACTTGAGTACGCAAGAATAAAAAATGTAGAATCAGCAAGAAAAGTCTTGCTTCCCACAGAGTCTGTTCATAAACAAAAAGTTCCTATCTCCAAAATGATTGACTTTATTAGCATTTGGAGGTGATGAGAAACTTTTCAGCAGTAGTTATTTTACCAATAAATAAGTGCTGTGGATATATCTGTGTAAGTACTTTCAGTAATTTCACAGATTTCAATTGTACTTCCCATGAAGAAATCTTTCTTCTTGAAAATAAGGGCACTAGTTATTTACAGGGTTTTGTTTTTTTTTTTTCCAATCCTCCTAGCATTAATTGTTGAAAAAAAATATTTTGTCCTGTGGTTTTTGCAGAAATTTTGACTTTTTTCTGTTAAATAACACACAGGAAAGAAATCAATAACAGGCATCAACAAACATCAATCTACAAAATACTTAATCTGTTAAGATTAAAAGAAACAATGACAAAACATAATGTGTGTGATGTGTAAATGAGTAGAGGATACCAGAAAAAAAAAAAAAAAAACAAACAAACAAAAAAACCCCAAACATTAAAACAACACTTACAAATAAAAAGCCAGTGTTCTGAAACCAAATATTTCTAAAGTCATTTACGTGGAACTTCTCCATTTCCCCAGACTTACTGAAAAATATTTGTTGCGAGTCAGTTGAAGGGTTTTGTGCTATCAGTGCTCTTCCTCCCCTCTGAGAGGCACTGCCCTTTTGGAGTAGGGCATTCAACTTCAAATTGTAATTGCCATCCATCAAAAGTACTCCAGAACAGAAAAACTCACTTGGTCAACCTGAACCACCCGTGGGCAGTGGCCTTTCACACACTCCACAGATCTGGCAGGCTGCATCCACAGCACTGTCCCTTTGCAGGAGCCAAGCAGAGCCACAGGCTGCATTTAGCACAATTATTACAGCACCACATATACATTTTTGAATAAAATTACTCTTTGAGGTAAAATACAGTTAACTACTTTAGTTAGAGTTCTATACTGCTGGTGACTTTTCCCTACCACCCTTCACTAAAGTTCCATTTGAAAGATTAATACACAAAATGAATATGCTGGATAACTCAAAAGTGGAATGTAAAACCCATTGGTGGATTTTGTGATTTTTTTTTTTTTTTTTTAGGCCTGGCCAAGTTTTAATGGGCTGTCACACACGAATTATTATGAAAGCACTACAATGAACTGAGCTGATAAGCTGATCTGATCAGAATTAACTGCATGTGATTGCTGCTTTGAAAAGCTGGCCTAAAGAGGCAGCATTGAAAGCAATCTCACAAGTCACTGGTACCGCTTGCCTCAGCTATAAGTAAGCACAGATGGTGAGAAAAGTTAATTAAGAGACATATTTGTTTGGGGGTTTGAAATTTCCACCCTCTCTTCTCCAAAGAAGCCAAGCCACAGCGAAAATGTGTTTTACGTTAGCGGCCTAATAAGTTCATGTTTTTGAGGTTCTGTTCCTGTAGATGGAGGGTAATAGATAAACAGAATAAATAATTTATGTCAGCAGTTAGCATATGGATTTGCAGCTGATCACTAAGCTACTCATTACACCTGATAGCTACAACATCTCGTCAATTAAAAATATTCCTTTCTCCGCAATCCTTCATTACTTTTCTCCTAACTGGCACAGCTTCTCTCTTCTAGCACAACTGTACCTAGCAATGGAGATGCCATCCTTTTGATTCCCACTTTAACGACTGCCTCTTCATTTTATACTCTCACTTGTTCTTGCAGGATTTCATAAGGAATCTGTCAGCAACTACATAAAACAGTTTCTGGTGATACACATCTCTTTTACCTCTGGTTGGGAATTCTCTTTCTTACTTCTTTCCAGCCAGTGCTCGATCTATCCCCAGATTAATTAATGGGGGAAAGCTGGGGCTGCTACCAATCTTAGAAGATCAAAACATGTCTTTTACACTTTATATACTGTAATACTTGACCAAAGTGGCATCTGGCAGATATTTTGCTCAATGGTCCTTCAACAGTGTATAATTTCTTGGACCCATTTCCACTTTTTTTCATCTGTGGCCATTATAATGACAAGGGCCAGTAGCACCAACGAAATACTGTCTAGAGAATGGTAGGGAGCAATCTTACATGAAAGGCCTATGAAGGTAAGAAAGGGTTAACACCAAGGACAGAAAGAGCCAAGACTTGAGAACTGCAAGTGTAATTGAGAGGTTCTTAGAGAGACACTTCCAATTCATGCCTACTGTACTATTTATTTCCTTTCCCATCACTGCTGATTATAAGGATGTGCATGTGTAAAAAGAAGTTTCTTCCTCTCTAATCAGACCAGCTCTACTCCACAAATCTACAATCCACTGTTCGTGACATTACAAAATGAATCAGGCAGGAGGCTCAAGTCAGATCAGAAAGTGACAGCTTTTGTTTAAACAGATATCTCAGAAATTAGTGATGACAGGATTATACTGCATAGGCATTTCACTCTTTGCACTTTCTCTCTAAGGAGAGGTGCAACAGAATTACTCGCTTGAAAGATCTTAGTATTAAAAAAACCACAAACCAAACTTAATCGCTGATCTTTTCTACTTACATATTTCTAGAGAAATAAAGGTCTGTTTTGAATAGGACACCCATGCTATGTATTGCATGCTTCCTGAATTTAAAGAAAGATGCTTCTTAGAACATTATCTTTGCATTATAACGTATAGTCACATCATATTTGGTATGATGTGTGAATTTGGCATGCATCAGTAAATTGCTTCTGTCAGTCTTATTTTGGTGTTATAGAACCAACTTTGAGAAGAATATTTCACTGACAAAAATGTGTTCCCTAATTAGGTTTACATTTCAGAGAACAGGATCACATCAGAAAACTAGAGATTGATAACCAACTCCAACCCTGCACTGAGAAACTTCCTACATCCTTCTGCAAAGATTTTAGCCAAAAGCTTGATCTGTGTTTTTTTTAATATATATATATATATATATATATATATAAATGTATATATACACTTAAAACAAATAACTTAGCCATTATATATATGTATACATACAAATGGATAATTGTATCTCACATCCCCAGGTGGTTGCTAAACATTGTATTACCTAATCCCATAAAAATGGCAGGTTTTCTAATTTTATAAATGTATACCAAATAAGTTGTTTAAACAGTCAATCACTGAGAGCTCACTACAGATGTTAATCCAATTTGTGTGGTAATGATCAGAACAGTCAGTTTACATAAAGCATTACAGCTGTTCAATGCTGCAGTCCGGCAGTTCTGTCATCAGCAATGAGGCTTACCTACCTGGAGCTGGAAATTTTTCCAATGGACTCTGCATAGTCATGCTGACAGTGAGTAAGCCCTTCCATTAGACTTGTCCACAGTGACAGCCTTGCTCCCTTTCTGCTTTTCTATCCAAGAATTGTCAGTGGAAATGTGTAAAAGGAGCTACAGCTCCTTCTACTGGGTCTTAAGGTTTCTAAAATTAAAGATTTGAGATCCTACTAGGGCTTGCAGAATTGAGTGGAAGAATGCCAGTAGTGTCTCATAGCGCTCTGCATCACATTTCTTTTTAATTCTGCTTTTCACATTCCAACTAACAGCATAATTTCAGAAGCAATCACGCATTTAAAGAAGCCGTAGAAAGAAGTCTGGGGACAGACTGTTGGAACGGGGACTGCTAAGCAAACTGATTGTCTGATCCATATATGACATCTCAGATGTAACAGCTTGTAAACATTACGTGTAGAGCTCCAAATAATAACTCTACAGATTTAACCAATCATGTTTTGAAGGCTGTCACTGATCCAGTGGAGCATGACCAAATCCTGTTAGAGTGCAGAATAGATTCTAGCTGAAAGTCTTACATACTCTGGGTTGGGTATCTAGATAAGGATTTCAAAGACATTGTGCATGCTACAGAGATGTATGCACATAGAGAAATTAATACACACAGCTAAAGTCACTATCCTATGGGCATACAACAAAGGTTTCAAACCCTGCAGGGTAACACACTCCGTAACAGTTCTGTTTGCTTCATCAGAGAATATCACATGGCCAAATTCCTTCATAAGCAAGGACTGACTTTTACACAGGTAAGCATGGCAGGTATCTGAGACTGCTACATGAATATCCAAGAAAGGCATAAAAGACTCCCTTACAATTTCAGCTGGAATACTCCAAAGCTGATGAGATCTGTGTTTGTTTTATCACTTTACAGATATATTTCTTTAAAACAACAGGACAGTCTAAATAGTTAATTTGTTGGAGTTAATTCAATAAACAAGATTTCTGAAGATCTGTGAAATTCTATTTCATTTTCCTTAGAGCAAAATGTGGAGAAAGGGAAATGAAGTGAGTCTTTGAGACTTTTGAAAAAGCATGGGTAGGAAGCCTGTGTAGATGTAAAAGTGCTCAAAGGACACTATCATTCAAAGGTTCCTATCTTGCCCAGCGGGGATAATCAGAATTACTTTGTCTATTTTTTATCTTCCTGTGTGAAGAAAGTTCAAGAGAAAAGTATGACTAGGTGTCTTCTCCCATTCTGAGCAATACATGCTGTATTTTTCTGGCTGTAAGCCTCTGAGTGTGAATGCCGGAAGAATTTCAAGCCCCTAACATCAAAAATAATTTGCTATGTAAGGACCATCTACCACATTATCATTTATATTAGTATACACAGATCCTGCAGGGTATCCTGCTTCCCAGTATAGCTAGAAATTAGCACCTTCTTGTTTGTTCAAAAACTGCACTGCACTCTTGACTGGGTTGATATGCAGTCTGTTTTTCCGTTAGATAACTCAAGAGCTGAAAAATTACCCTGTTTAAACAAACTTCCTGTTCTTTTCTTTCCTAGGGTGGAAAGACTGTTTTTAATCAATGATTGCAGCACTATGGAAGAGAGATGCCAAGGGTGCTCTCTGATAAAACAAAATAAAAACCCCACCTTTGGCTCTGACATATTCAGGACCAGCCAGAGTCATAAGGGTTTCTTAACACTGCACTTTGCAAGATATTTTTTATTTCATTTAGATTAAAAAAAAAAAAAAAGAATTAGAGAATTGATTTTTTTTAAGTTACATTTGGCCCAATTAAAATTAATCTCTTTTTGTCTCCTTCAGCTTTTCTCCAAACAGTAGAGAAATCAAAAGCTTTTTTCTTGGCACTGCCTTCAAGGTCTAATATCTTTAAGTACTCCAAGGGTAGATCCAACTCTCTGACATTTGTCTGCCTTGAACTTGCAAAGCACTTCTAAGTTTGTTAGCCTCCAAAGTGTCAAGGAACTGCAATGATCTTTAGACATATTCCATGTGGGAGGTTTTGCAGAAACAGCTTCATACTGCTCTACAACCTACAACTTGTTCTGGTGAACCTGTGTCAGATAAGGGCAAATAAAATCCTCTGAAGTAAAGTAGATATCCAGTTGAGCAAGTAATACTGGGAAGATTCACAAATAAAGGAGCTCCCTTGTATCCAGCTTTTATTATTGTCATTTACTACAAAAAGGTTGGTTTGAGCCCAGATTAAACAAATCCAAGTTAGAAACAGAACCAGACTAATTCTAACTTTATCATATACAATAAAACAGATATCCAACCAAATATTAAGGCTTTTTTTTTTTTTTTTCTTGGAACCTTGAAATTCATTTGATGTTGCAGAAAGGAGGAGCTGAATTTCCAGGAACACCTTGCCCAGACCCTGCTTATGGACTCACCCTGAGAGAATACAGAAGTAGGGAAGGCATGGAAAAAGCATGTGATAACAGTAGTAGGCACTGCAATGGCAGCTAACCTGTTACAGCTTCTTCCCTCCAGCTTAAGGAATCTGACCAATCTCTGCTGAGTAGTGCTGCAACAGCTCCTCAGATGAGCCAAAACCAAGAAACATGCCATTTACATTTTGTAAATGTCTCAACCCAGGGACACTGGGGGCAGGGCTAATCGACCAATCTGCACAAAGGTTTATGCAATTCTGCACATTCTAAAATCTCTGCTTTCCAGCAATCAGATAAATCAACTCCCAGACAGATGTATCATTTCCAGTGACTACATGTTAAGATGCTCAATGAAAACAAATATCGTACAGATTGTGTATGTACAACCTACAGATATTGCACTACGATTCTAGTGGGGCTACCCTCAACTTTATTCTAAACAAAGGAAAAAGGAACTGTGGAAGTAGCTTGAAAAGACTGAAATTTCAATTCAAATTTTAAGCTCTCTTCCAGGAAACACATTCTTCTTGTATGCTCTTTTGCTAAGCAGAGTCAAACCTTGAGTCACAGAGGGGATAGTGTTTATTCTAAATGATCAAAGTTAAGAAGCAGTTAATGATTCAAATACTCACAGTTTAAGATAAATTAAGCTGTCATGGGACTCTTTTTAAGCCATCATGCTAAATAAGGAAAATATCTGTGCCCTTGTGATGTCAAATACTTTTTATTTCTTCACAACAATTTTTATCATTTTCAATGACACCATAATAGAAGTGAGCAAACAGAAGAATCCACAGAGATGTTTAATTTATTCTGAGAACTCATCATCCCAGACAAAAAGTAAGATTTTACAAATTTATTCCTCTCCTTTATTTCAATTACCATGTTAATGTTTGAGACAATTCCTAACCCAAACTTCTGGCCAGAAGTCTACTGGCAGTAAGACAGCAAATCTAAATCAAATCACAAAGATCTTGCAATAAGACTGCACAATTTTCATTCTGAACCAAAAGCTGCACTTTCCCATTTCCCTACTGGAATTCACTATAGGATGGCAAAACTTCATTATGTGCACACGGCAGGAGGTTGAGATGCTATGTCTTTTAAGAAGTTCTATAACCAAATGTCCAAAGCTAAGTTCAAATCCAAACATTAAAACAACAAAGTGTGGAGTGGGGAAGAAAGGAAGATTGCTCACACTAATGAGATTTTCCCCCCATTAACTCTCTTGGGGTCTTTCAAAACCAGAAACTAAAGAAAGGGCTCTGCTATAAGCAGTCAACAATACCAATATGACAAAACTCACCATCAGCCTATAGTTGTGACCCTTTCATGACTGTCAAATTAAAACACAGAACAACACTGAGCCACCCTTCCCCATTCTTTCTGGCCACCAGTTCATGCAATTATAGAAGACCAGTAGTCTTTGCCTAGCAACGAGATCGCATGTTCATCACTGATCACATTAATGATAAAGCAGTGAGTCTAAACAAATCTAATGATAAGAAGAGATGCTCTCCTTCTCTGACTAATCCACACAATTTAAACTGTCTGAAATAGAAAGAATAATGCATTCATCTTACAGGCTCACCAGAAACAGAAATGAGGCCATCTGTAATACTGCTTTTCAGACTATGTTTCTGACACCAAAACCTGGGCATACAACAATAATTTCATGCAAGGAGAAAGAATGCTAAATGTACAAAAATACATGTATTTGTACTGAGGCATAAAACTTTCACATTTACTTATGGCTAAGACTCATTCTAATATTTTTTTAGAGTTAGGGTGTGAGCTGTTCTCTCTGGCATGGGACATAAAGACTGTTGGAAAATGGTGCTGAACCATCAGCCCCTGAGTGCCTCCACCTCTCAGGGAATCACAGAGCTCATTCAGGTAACTGCAGAAAAGGTTTTCATTACTTACAGCAGGATGTCCAGCACAGTAGGTGTAGCTAGCATGAGACTGGTAGTGCAAGCTTGCTCTTGGAAAGGTGTATGTATTCCAAGCAGGTTGGCTGCTATTCCACTGGGAGCTAAAGCCAGGGCTCATGGTCACTCTTGATTTACTGTTTTGGTACGTTCTCACTGTGGAGCTGGACTATCAAAAAAGAAAGAAATGCAACGTAAAAATAGCTTTTAGGGTAGAATACAAATAATGCAGCTATAAATCATCATTGTCCATACATACAATGCCACATGGTCTGGAACTAACTTGAATGTTTCCTGTAAGGAGCTGGGAAAAGCAAAAAAATGGATTCCATCAAAGATATCAGTGAAAGAGCTATGTCACTGTAATGCCCAAAAGGAAGACTGATGACTGTTAGACTTCAGCCTGGGATATAAATCAAATGGACAATCGATAAGTGATAGAAGTAAGGAGATGTTCTGAAAATGTGTAGAAGGTATAATTCCAAGATTAATTGTAGAAACTTACATATCTATTTATTATATTGACATTTATTGAACAACTGATCAGCTATGGCCATTTTACAGTAAATGGCAGTTTGGGGCCAATGTTTAGATCTATTTCTTGAAGACTTGAAATCCCATCTGGTGGCTAGCTAAGGCCGAGCCATCACAAAGCTACATATCAAATATGCAACCTTCTAAGCACACTATAAAATTTCATGACCTTCTAATTACTTAGGAAAAAAAAAATCTAAAATCCTGAATTTTCTTTTTAAATTCAATGATTTCTTCTGAAAGTAACCTGTACTACAGATATGTAAGGCACATGCATTCTTTCTGTCCTTCTCTCATTTTACTTTAACTGTAGCTTTCTGCTTCTAGTCCTTGTTTTATGAAAAATATTCCTAATAAACATCTGCACTGTTAGGGGTGGTTTATTAGGGCATCAAAAAAGAATTAATTTTAAAAAGAGTAGAAGATGCATAGGAGTGGATGCATTTTTAGCAGGTATTTAGGTTGGTCTTCAAAGACATGCAAATGTACTTTTTATTCCATATTCTGCTCTTCATTTGGGTTTTGCTTGCTTTCTTTTTATTGGCAAAGGTGTTCTAAATTTCCCATGCAAATTTACCCCAGCTAATTGCAGTTATTATAAAACTAAACCTATTCTTTTTAGAGCATTAAATTTACGGTGACCTTGTTTATACAGTGAAAGCTCGAGAAATACGAACACAAATAATATTTCTTAGAAATACTTATAAATGTCCCTGTTAGCAAATTGATGCTATCAATTTCAAAAGCTATACTCAAGAATGACACTTCATTTATTTTTACCCTCCTTTCAAAGACAACTTTTATACATCATATGTGCAGCATTAACCAAATATCAATATGGGCCACCATCAAACACGGTGTTTCACATGATCCAAGACCATTCTTACCCTGAAGTGCTTACAAGATAAATGAGAAGGTCAGAGAAAGGATGAAAGAGCAGAGTCTGGTGTAGAAGCATGGAAAACAGCTTCATAAACATGACTTTCAATTTGATTTCAATGCTTCAGCTCAGTTTCATTGGGAGAGAATTAGAGAAATGGAAGGAAAAGAGGACAGAGAGAACACATACAAAAAGGTTTCAAGGACACATTCTAGCTGTAGAAATATATACTCTGTAGTCTTTCCAATTTTTAATACTGTATTTAGACCAGCTGCTTGCAGAAACTACAGGCCATGCTGGCATGGGCTGAACATGCCCTCTTCATTTAATTTAATTTTCAAAAGTTTAAGTACACAAAGTTTGCCTCAGTTATCAATTGCTGTATAAACTTTAAGTTCAAGAAAAGGCCAAACGACTTCCTGCATGTGTTTATTTCCTGTGCCGCCGATTAGGAAGCCTGAAAAGAGCAGTTTCCGCTCACCAGCTCTCAATATCTCGACAGATTCGCCTCCCGCCCCCACTCCTAAGAGAAGGATTCCTGCGGTGTGATTTCTAAAGATTTAACTTACGACTAGCTGAACACAAAGCATATGAATGAACACTAAAACCCACACTAAACTCTCATTAGTCACTGTGTGTGACAAGTGGTTACTTTGTTCTTACAAAAGGCTTTAGGAGAAAAAAATATCTGCCCCTACAGTTAAAGGGGCTTATTTGAAATAAATCTTTTTGTATGAATTTAAATCATGACAAATCAAAGGAAAGAGGCTATAGCTACAGCTAGGAAAAAAAAAAAAACACACACACACACACAAAAAAAAACCCCAAAAAACACTGGGGAGTTTTAATATGGGGCTTTTTTTTTTTTTTTTTTTTTTTCTTTCCCCTTTTACCCTCTTTCCCCAAAGAGCAGAAACTGCATTTTCTTTCCTTTGACATATTACTTATCTTTCAGATCACTCCTCAAAGACAAATCTTTCTTTCTGGGCCCTGGTAGACTTGCTTCTACATAAGAGATGAAGGCTAGGTTTTGTTTCGGCCAGATCAAGTAGGTTTTTAGCCCTAATGTACTTTTCCATGTACAATTCTCCCATTTATAAACATCAGATATTCAAGTGTGGCTGCTTATTAACTCCTCTTGAGAAGTTGATCCCTCATTGAATATTCTGTGAATACTGAGCTATTCTATCCTAATAATAACTTTGCTCTTTCCTATTATTTCTGATGGGTTTTCATTGTATGGACCAGTGGAAGGTATCTGTGGCTGATGGGATGTAAAGGTGCATTGTCAGTTGTGATAATTATTAACTGATTATTTTCATGACGGCAGTGAACTCCACTACAGTAAGGAGAGATCTGCTACTGGCACTACACAGATGTGCACAATCCCTGTTCACTTCTGAGACAACAGGAGCAAAAATGAGTCTGTTTTCCACACAGCCTGCCTGAATTGCTGGACAGCCTTCTGCCTGCTGCCTGGCTTTTGTTTGAGTGCCACACAAAACGCCCTCCCCGTTCTGACCCCATGCTGGAGGCACGGTTCAGCCCCAGTGCTACATCCAGGCACAGAGTTGAGCCCCTCTGCCCCATCTCTATCCCTCCACCCAGTTCCTACCCCACACAGTGAGGCTTTCAGCGCCAAGGATGCAGAGGGTGTCCTTCCCATGCAGATCTCTCAGGATGCAAAGGCATGAAATGAGATGCCACAGACCCCTCAGGGTGGCCGGGAGCCATGGGTGAGAGGTCCCTGAGAGGAGACCCCTCTGCTCTGAATAGCTCTGGTCAGGGACCACCATGCCTGAACCCATAAAAGCTACTCTCTTGCTGCTGGATCACCTCCAGAAAAAATCCCAAAGCACATAGCAAAACAAAACAAAAGTCAGTGGAGACACTCACAGGATAATTGGCTTTGAAATCTTGAAGAAATACAGCTTGTCTGCCAGAAAATAGGAATCTCTGCACCACCAGCCACTAAGTCCCAGGACAGCCTGGTCCCCTCAGGTGGTCAGGGAGCAAGGATGTGAAACCAGGGACTCCAAAAGCTGATGGTTTGATTTTCTCTGTTCAACAAAACACTGCATACCTCTGCAGGCTTCTCAGCACAGTGAAGAGGCAGCTCTAGGAAAGACACTGGGCCAACTGGGAGAGCTGGAAGGGGACAGTGGTGCCCGAGGGCAGGTGCCCAGGGGCTGGCAGAGCAGGGCAGCCCCTGGCAGGTGAGGCTGGGGCCGTACCCTGCCCTACACAGCCGCTCCCAGCTGGCTCCTGGCCACCCACACGCAGGGCACAGCTGGGCCCTGCAGCCAGGGCAGCGCTGCCTCTGGGAAAATGGGTTTTGGAAAGAGTGAAATCCTGCCTGGGAGTGAGGGAAAAAGTGAGAAACATGCCTGTGAGCAGTGGGGGGAGAGTGGGAGAAGGGAGAGGAGGCTCCCCTTAGCCCCTGGAGAGCCCACCTGGAGCATGTGTGGGACAGGATCTGTGAAGAAACCCATGCTGGAGGAGGTGGAAATGTCCTGAAGGAACTGTGGCCTACACTAGAGCAGAGGATGAGCATGAGGAGCAGGAGAGGGAGAACATCCAACCTCCCTGTGCCAGCAGGGATAGGAAGTAGGCTCAGGCATAGAAGAGTAAAAATGAGCCTGGGAAAAAGGCAGGGGAAAGAAGGAGTGGGTATTGTCATAATTTCCCTTCCTTCTAAGTATGCCAACTTATTTTAACTGATAGTAAGTTATTTTTCCCACATGGAGTCTGGTTTTGCCTGTGAAGGTAATTGCTAAATGATCTTTATCTTGACCGTGAGCTTTTCCGCCTTATTTTCCACCCTTTTTGTTTTTTTTGAGGATAGGGAGTGAAAGAGCCTCTGGATGGGTGTCTGGCAGCCAGCAAAGGTAAACTCACCACAAACTGGCAGGTCTTGTGGCACTTGGGATTTAGAAGTGTGTGTCTTTCCCCTTAACTACTGATTCCATCAAGAAAAGGAAACACCTCTCCCCATAATCCTAATGTCTTATTTATAGCTCTTAGGCTTTCAATGGCAGACCACCATTGCCACTTCTGGGACAACCCAGTCACCTTTTCTCAGAAAACTTCTGCAGAAAATTATCAGATTAAAACAAACAAAACCCATCACCAAACCCAAAACCAAACCAAAAAAAAACCACAAAAACTTTTGCCCTCCTTGTTATGTCTTGCCAGAAGCAAGAAATATTATAAAGTAAGAGGAGAATTTTCTTTTCCTTGAGTAAGCCAGTCCAGCACCTTTATATCTCAAAGGCCTAATGCAATGTAAAATTGAGATCAGTGAAATTTAAATGTCTAAGCACATTTTAAAGTGTAACTTCTTTTTTCCTGTGCCTTAATTTCTCTGGTTTATAAGTATGGATAATCTTGCTTTAAAACTTTTAGAGTAACCTTTTCCTTGTGTTTGTAAAAGATTTGAGTATTTTTGGACATAAGCATGAGTAAAGTGGAAAGTGTTATTAGTATTATTAGTACTTCTTGAGCTTAACTGCTTTCAGTTCTTAGTTCTTGTAATAGCTGATGTGTGAAGCCTAACAGTGGAAAAAATAGAACATAGTATTTATGGAACACTTTTTATCATCAAAGCACTGTGCACATTTTAAATGGTGGTAATTTTTTTGACTGGTGCAACATTTCTAACTTTTAAAGAAGTTTATAGTGGATGTAAGAACTAGCAGCCTCTCTATTCATATGTGAATAAAGCACACCCTTTGACTAGGACATTAAACAAAATAGATAGTTCTGACACAGCCTTAGTCTTCATGTCATCACACCCATGCCAAAACCAAACCTGCATTTCAGTGTCATCATGCAGTAAACTAACAGGAAAACTATGTGCTATCTTCTGAATTTGTACACCACGTCAAATGCAAGATTTACTACATCTATCAGACACCTTTCTGCCAAACAGTCCAAGATGCTATGATTATTATTGGCTTTGGCACTCCAAAAGAAGGGAGAGGCTCAAATGCTCTCCTCCACACTGCCTCTTGACTAACATTGACTTTAAAAAAAACAAAACCAAAACCAACAAACAAGCGGGATTAAAGAGTTGTAAACATCTGAATTCAGCCTCCCATTTCCTCATCTTTTAAAAGCAACTTTACAGAGCTATGATGTCATTTTCTTAGCCCACACAATTTGAGCTGTTTTCAGTCCCCTGGATTTTCATTACAGAATGGCTCTGTCTTCAGCTGCATCTTCTGGGTTTTATTTTTCTGAAAGGAATTGTGATTGAAAGGGTATCCACCCTCTTCCCATATCCCTTCAAGGGATTTGACATCCCCTATTTTGGATGCTAAAATGATTACAGAAGATGGGAAAAGACAGGAGAGAAATTGCCTTTCTGGAGGTACTGCTTCCAGGAACTCTAGGCCTGTGTTTGGATCAGGCCATGATGCAAAGCACAGTCCCGTGCTCTTAGAAGTTTGGATGCTTTACAAAATAATACTGTTCCTATACTAGAAATCAAAGGTTTCCTATAACCTGTAAAAGTAAGAAATGAAAAGAGCTTCCTTGGAACGTTATTGCATGAGCTAAAATGTTGCAGGTTTTTTTTTTTTTATTTAATGCTCACAGAAAATATGAAACTGGCAAACCAAATCTGAAGTTAGTTCATCACAAAATCCCCCTGAGAGACCTTAAAGATTTCAGAAACTGAAGAGTGAAGGTTTTTTTCTTTTGGGGTTGTTATGAAAACTAAACATGGAAGATATTGCAGATTGGTTTGGGTTTTTTTTTTAAATGGCAGAAAAGAAAAATTTTGTGCTGCTACTTTTCCCAACATAATCATTCACCATAGCTTGCAAACCTTTTACAGTCTAGGACCAGATTCCATCTGTTTCAGTAAGAAATGAGTTTTTAATATTTGTCCATTGCAGATTTCAAGTTTATCAAGTTTGTCTCATAACCTTTAAAAAAAAACTTTAGAGACATGATCAAATTTGAGAGAAACATTGTTTTTCCAGACATGGGATTGAAACTCAATATGCTCTACCTGGAAAAACAGGATCAACTGAGAGAAATAGCATTCCACTGAAACCACAGAGAAATGATGGGGCTGTATTTCATACCTCAGCATACATGTAAGATTACAGCTCATCCAGTGGATCCAAAAGCACTGAGCGCTTGCCCCACACCACGCCAAAGCCAGGATGTGCAGCCCATCTGCCCCCTCCCAATAAGTGAGAGAGGAATGCTCTCCATGGGATAGCCTTGCTTGGCAGGCAGGCTCCCTGCCAGCCAGGTGAAAGGGACCCAGGTCTGCACAGCTGGAATACTTACAGCTGGGGCCCTGTATGAATGCTAAGCTGAGAGACTTTTTAGGATCGGTCTCAAATAACCCAAGGAATGTAGTCCAGAAAAAGATTTTGCCATTCATTATTTTCCCCCAGAGTTATTATGCCTTGAAAACAAAATATATATGGCTTTCACACTTTCTGGTTAGAATTGCTGTCATTTCCAGTGACAACACTATAATTCATGTTGTACTTTTAACTGTTACTTGAATCCCAAGAGCATTTTTTTTTTCCTGGGCAAAATATGAAACCTTGCTCTTGTAGTTACAAGAGAGTGAGCAGAGGAGCTGAAAAAATGAAGGCTTTCACAGGCTGAGGAAGTGGCCATGAAGAGGCTGGTTTTCTGCCATCTTAGCATCCACACCAGGGGCAAAGAATTAGTAATAGGAGATAGGCCAGTTTTAAGGCTTTAATCCAGATTAAAGCCTTAAAACCTCTTGGCAACCTGTGTGGGACACACCAAAAAAGTTGCTGTTACCTGGTGGTTTTCTAAGCAAGAGACCACTGGGTTTCAGTCAACTTCTGCACGCACACCCCTCTCCAAAAATACTACCACCACCAGTTCTCAGCAGGCAAAGTCAGTGCAAAGGCCAAGAAACTCAAGAAATGCTCCTGTACTTCAAACTGATTTCTCCAGAATAAGAAAAGGAATTTTGCATGCATAAGAGACGCCTCTAATGGTTTTGTTACCCATGTAGTACCAAGCCATAGGGAATGGGGACATTCATGCTTCTGGACCACACATTTGTATGTCTTCCTTCCACAGAAAGGAAAATGAAAGGCAACTTTCCAAAACGTATGTATTTTATTTGTTTAACTTGAATACCTTCTTTGCAAAAAGTAAACTGGGATTAAAATGTATTTCTGCTAGATGGGATTCTTTTTGGTCTAGTTTAAACCTTTGATTTATTTTTAAACACAGTGAATATCTTGACTCCAAGTAAGGCCATGTCAAAGTTTCTTCTGTTCAGAATATTATTTAGTCAATGTATTGTGATAAAATTAAATCATAACAACCTCACTCAGAAGGACACTGAATATGACCTTGTAATGGTCGGTTATTAAGTAATTATTTTCTAAAAATAAATCCCACTGGCATTTGTTAAATTTACTCCAGCCTTTTTTAAAACATCACGGTTGCAATTTAAAGCAGTGAAGCATTGTGTTCACTGAAGATGAGCACGAACTGAGTGTTTCTAGCAAACTCTGGTAAGATAGCACAGGCTAAGACCCTTTCACAGATGACCTGAATACTCCTGATTTCTAAAGAAGTCACCCACATAAAATAAACCACTCAATGCAATACTCCTACGAATGCATATACAGCCCATCTGCACAGAGTGACTGGAGAAAATCAAGTTCTTCCACCAGCAGCTGTTAAGCACATAAGTCACAGAGGCAAAGAATTTGTCCTAGATCAGAAAGTATATTGGTGAACACTATTATTAAGGATATTTGTTGATAACATACAAAACATATCACTGACAGATCTCCAGAGTAATATTTTTTACAAGGTCTAAGAATCCCTGTCTCATATTGTGTTGCCACTCTTAAAGGAATTTTCTGCAAAATACACAGCAGTATTTGGGACTTAAAGCATTCCCTTGGTAAACCACAGACCAAAAGAGGGTGCTGTAAAAATTGGAAAAAAAAATTGTTATAAATGTTTTTCCTTAGGATCACATTTCCAAGTACACAGGGCTCTTCTATCAATTCTGCTGTAAGTCAACAAACCACTTATACCTACATCTTATTTTTCTGTCTAACACTAACTGAAACACAAGTTCAGGAGCTTTACAGATTAATAACTGATTTTAGCATTTACCTGTGCGCCAAGTTGGGACTTTTTACAGACAGCTAGCATTTTTTGTGAAACTCATTATTTTTTTGATAATTTGGGGAGAAAAATAATTACTTCATTAACACTTGAATTCCTTCCCCTTTTACAGACCCAAAGGTATTTTTCACTATGTTCTACAAGAACTCAACATTTTTTCTGATGTATCTATTTACTTCATGTATATTAAATTACTCCATGAACAATAAATCAACCACTGTCTTGGATACAAAATGCATTTTCCTCACACTAGATCTGCAATACACAGCTCTTTTTAGACAACCCCAAGAGTAACAACTGTCTGACAAGTGAAGCAAATCTGAAGCATTAACTGGTGAATGTAATCTGGACTGAGATACCAGGGAAGAGGGATGCTTACGAACAACTGAAAAACATCTGTGGCACAACATCACTTCTACAATTCTACAAAATGTAGTCAAATTTCTTTCCTTGGCCACAGTAGGGCAAGTGTTGATTCCAGCATCACATGCATATTACAAGCCTTCATGTACAGAAAATGCTTACTTTACTAAATGAGTGCAGTTATGAAACACATTTGGCCACTGGGAAGAATTCTATAAATCTTACAAAACTAACCAATGTACCATTCTCCAGCTAACTCCTGTGGATGGGCTTGCATGCTTTTATAAACCTCACAGTGGGATTAGGACATTTATCAAAGCTATGATTTCCTTCCCATAATATTATATCTATTGTATACCAGGAGTTCTGCAGGTGCATGATTTATCCATCCTGTCATTAGCTACAATACCCTGAAAACAGTTTTTATTTTCTGCTGGAGAAACAAATACTCCTCCCATAAATTGTTTTACTGCTGATTGGTGAACAAGCTCCTGCTCCCTTGACAATAAAACAGCTTGCTTTCTCTGACCATGGAGTTATAATTTTCAGCACAACAATCTGAAGCTCAGCACAATTTCTTATGGAATTAAGTAATATAGGGAAAATTATAGCTCACTTTTCAATATCACGCCTGAACTCTCATTATCTGTTAAGCACCAACATGTTTGATCACTTGAGGGACATTACAGACAACATACCCCTAAAGATCCAACCAAGGGAACACAGGAGGATGAAGCAAAAGGCAGATAAATAGAACAGACAGAATCATCTTTTTAAATTGAAATTAAAACCTAATATGAATTTTGCTACTTGAATCAGGACTTGCCAAAGGCTTCCGTTGGACTGAAAATGCTCCATGAACATTCTAAAAACAGGGAGCAAACTGGATAGCCAGGAAATCCAGGAATGAAAAGCTATTTCCTTCTCAGTGAAATCATACTCAGACAGGCCTTTCACTCAAATTAATTATTCGTAGAACCACATATATTGTACATGACACATTTGAATGTGAAAAGGCTAATATCCTCTGTCTTTTTCAGTACTCAACTGATCCATTAGAAATGTAATAGACAGTCTAACAATTCCTTGACTTCAGTAGGACAGACAAAAAAACAAAAGAGAAAGCAGAATGAACTACAAAGAGAAAAAGAAAATAAGAAGACATTTTCAAGACCATCTCTCAGGGTACTCCAAATCAATTTCAACTGCCTCAGATATCTGTTGAGTATCAAATACAGAACAGAGGAAGATGCACACAGAGCTACTGAGTTGTCAAGAGAAGCTGCTTTTTCTTCCCTTAAGCTTTGGGCACTCACACTGGAGAAGAAAGAGATGATTAACCTATTTAAAGGGATGAGCAAATTATAACCAGGAAGTTGACTGTATGATTAAACTGTATGATTTCAGTGTAGTGAGAACTGCTTTTCAAGGATACATCAATATACAGCTACAGATTTCATTAAAAAATACGTAAATCTCAATGAAAAATGACATTAAAATTTCCAAAATAAAAGACAATATAAATACCTAAGAGATCGTATGCTATAGCATCAGAGCTTATAAGTTTTGCTTAGTTTTGCTTTTATTCCCCTGGGGAAAAAAAAAAGGCAATGAAAGGCCATTAAAATCCAAATAATTCTGCAGATTATTGACAATCCTGTAGTCTAAACTAGCATGAAGGAGACACAGGCATCAACAAACAAACAAACAAAAATATTATTAAGTTAATGGAACACTTAGTGAATCTGAAGGAAGAGAGCAGCATGAGGTACACATGAGGCACTCATGCTGAACATCTGACCATGAAAAGCTTCTCTGGCCTTGGTCTGCATGGCATTTGGAACAATGGGACTACTCACAACCTCAAAGTAAACTATGAGTCTAAGCAAACAGATCCCTGACAAAGCTTTGTCAAAACTACTTCTTGAGTTAAACACAGTTCTCTCGTGTATCACTGACTACTACATGTAAAGATAACACCATTCAAGTGCTTCTAAATATATTACAACACTTTTACTATAAAGTATCAATGTGAATGCAAACAACCAACCTTCCCATAATAGTCCTTTTCCTTCAAACTATAAGCCACTCCTTTTATTCTTACCAGCTAAAGATACAGGGCTAAATTGCTTTTGGCCAAGCCACAAGTGTTCCAGATTGGCATTTTCTACTTTATGAATTGATAAACCAAAATAACAACAACAAAATGCCAATTACTTACATTTCAGAAAGGTTACTGCAGTAAGAAAAACACAGGCAGGTCTGAAAATAGCTTCAGTTGTCATGAAATTACACTGCTGAGAAAAAGTAAGCCCAACACACTACACATTGAGGGGCTCTAAGTGGAAAGCAGAGATCTTTTGAATCCTGTTGGAGGGTACTCAAATAAGAGAAGTCATTGAGCCTCAAGAGAGGAAATCCAGCTGAAGCTCCTCAGAGCCTGGCATGTGGAGCTGTACTCCTGCACTTAGGGAACACTGACAGCTAGGGGAATAACTCAGTGAAACTCAGCCTAAGGGATTTTTTTCCCCCAGTGCCGAATGGGATGAAGAAGATTCAAATTCTTCCTATTGAACTTCAACATCAAAAACTTGACAGGTAAATGGGGGGATGGAAACCTCTACTTTTGTGTTTCTCCCTGATGTAACCAGAGCCCCCTTTCATATTCCCAAATGTTTGTTAAAATGTTAAAATGTCCAGGCTGCAAAAATCAGATGAAAAATTAACAGAGACTGAGCAGAAGAGAGAAGATGACCAGAAACCACAGCAGAAGGCTCTGAGGATAAACAAACACTGTCCTGTCACATTGTTCCCAGTTGGTTTAAAACCTCTGCTTCTCAAGTCAAAGACTTTCTAGAGTTGATGACTGTATTTCCAAAGCCTGAAGGTGAATAGAATTTCTTACCCCTCTGTAAGGACACTGGTCTTAAAATGCTAGACAAGTAACAGAAAATTAATACTCTAGAAATTCCTTTAAAAGGCATACTTTGAATCTCATGTTTCTGTGTCAGTAGATGATCTCTCCATCTCTGTGCTTAGATAATACATTACAGGAAAATTTCCAATACAGTATATTTAGTCATATCTTCTGTATCCCAACAGGTAAGGGTGCCATAATCTTATAGGAGAAACAGGAAAAAAACAGTAATAATAAAAGATTTGTACAGAAGCTTACAACATTAGTTACCCTACTCTATCTGAACAGTTCAGAACTTTTGAAGATTGCCAAGAGATATTTTTGGAGGCACATTATTTGTTCAGTCTAAAATATACTTTTAAAAGTTCCAATCACCTATAAGTAGCTTCATGATTATTTAAGTGCAACTTTCAGTATCTAGTGAACTGTTACATAGATACTATAGATATAAAATAAAGGAATCTCATCTACTATATCTGGAATAAAAAGATGGTTTTTCACCTAAGGAGGAAAACTATTATTTGGAAGATCAAAAATCACCATTACCTCTGAATCAGGCTTCTTATGTGACTTAAACATTGCAAAGCTCTTTCCTGGCCTCTGCAACAGAATTTACTGCTTCCTCTTTTTCACCCTTTGGGAGAATGTGTGACATCTTTTGTCCATTCAAATTTTAGCAGCAAAGTCCCAAATCAATCACCAATCATCAAATCACTGAATCGAGTTTTTGGTCAATTTTCAGGTATATAATGAGTATGAAAGTTTGTATTATTGGGAACAACTGCAACAAAAGACACAGAAAGGCCTCCAGTAACTCACATATATCCTGTAAGCATAATTAAGTGGAATAAATAACATAATTAAGTGGAATAAATAACAACACAGGCAGAATAACACAGAGGATGTTTCCAATTTTGCTTAAATCTGATGGCAGACTACTTTTTTAATGAAGCAAAAAGCAGGAACATGAATTAGGTGGACTTAAGAAAGCTAACTGCATAAAAAAGCAAAGATGAGGGAAGTAAATTGGAGAACCTGAGTCATTATAATAGAGCTTTGCTTCATCTCATTCAGCTATGTATATTTACATGTATACATCTATGTCTGTATTACATAAGGGGAAATTGTTGAAATGAAAAACACCTTGTTACAACATTTTGAACATTCTTTTTAACTTATATATTTTAAAATAAATATCTGGAAACATTTATTTAGGAGGAAAGGGTCAATATAATTTTTTTAACTGTCTGCTGCTAAGATTTTATGTAACAGGAATACAGAAAGACACAGGAAAAAAAAAATTACAGTCTACAGCTTAAATATTGAAGAAAATNATCGTAATGTTTCTTTCAGCTGTAAAGGATCAACTTAATTTTTTTAACTGTCTGCTGCTAAGATTTTATGTAACAGGAATACAGAAAGACACAGGAAAAAAAAATTACAGTCTACAGCTTAAATATTGAAGAAAATCCAAATATATTTATGTCCCTATCTCCTGTAATTTTAGAAATATCTGCTGCAGACTGTCATTATACCCAAATTGCTTGCAGATACTGCTGCGCAATGGAATAGTCAGACTTAAACTGTTCAAATATTTGATGGCATTGTCAACCTTTTAACAAAGTAAAAAAAATCAAGTGGATACTGAATAGATGCTAGTCACACCATGATTTGAGGTTACCCACCTTTTTTACAGGTCTCTTTTACTTAGACCATGATACAGAAAAGTGCATATTTTCTACATTGACTTTCCCAATAAGAATTGTTAACTTAGATGGATAGATCAAGTTGACAGAACACACATACGGGGTTTTTTTGCTGCTGCCTAAATTTCTGATTTGAGACAGAAACATTATAATTCTTAAAAAACTCTCTAGAGAAAATATTAATTAATGCAAAACAATTTAATTAGTTGATGAAAAGCATTTTTAGTTTAAAAAATAGTTTAAAGAAGCAGAAAATTTTATTCTAAAAAAAGTAAATATTTTTTTCTATCCTCAAGTTCCAGAAAAAAATACACAGGAATATAGATGCTGTAGAAACAACAGAATTAAGATTTAGTAAGACAAATTTTTCTAAATTATTTGATTTCATGGATCACATCCAGCTGATCAAAGAAAGGCAGGTTTGTTAGATGAAGCAGAAGATACAGCATTTATCTGTCTCTTTAACATCAGAGTCATACATTTTGACAAGATTCTGATAACCATTCATCTGCAAAAATTTGTTAACTTTAGGAGGTGTCATTCAGGCCCTGGATGTCAGTTTTGTTCTGGATGCCAAGGTCCCAGTGCACCAAGAACCCTGAAGCATATGCACAGCTGTAAGCACAGGAAGAAGCCTACAGGAGCTCAGAGGATGTGTTACAGTACTAGAATCATAGAAAAGATTTTCATTTGAAAGACTTAAATATCTAACGGAATTGATCCTGTGCTGAAGATAAAAACTTTATTTCTTCGCAAGAACAAAAAGATGGAGGCTTAGATAGGAAAGGGGGGACTTCGTTGTTTACTTTAAAAGGATATAAATCTTCATGATGCAGGGTATACAAGAAAGCCAGAAAGATTAATACTCTCTGGGCAGGATATTCTACTCTTATTATGCACAGTATATCTTGCACCTTGTTCTGAAGCATTTAGCAATGGCTCATGGAACAAGAGATGTTTAATGGTCTGATACGGCCTTGCTGCATCGATCACTGTGATACAGCAATCAAAACCAGAGGGTGCATATGGCCCCATTTGATCCTTACATGAGAATTCCACTGTGCTAATCTCTAAAACATAGCATCAGATTATGCATTTCCCTCCCTTGTGCTTTTCCTTGCTTGAAAATAAATAAATCAATCAATACCGCTATGATGCAAAATTTCTGAACTTAAGGGAAGTCAATAGTGTTTGTAGGTTCTTGGCAGAATGCTACCTCTGTGGTAACAGGGTTGCAAATTGCAAGGAGCCCTATTGACCTTCTTCTTTTAATAAACTCATTTTTGGAAAAAACACACACATTCATTATGTCTCTTACTTCCTGGAGGAAATATTGGTGCAGCTAAGGTCTGGAAACAGAAGACTCAATAACAGGAACAAATGACTGAAATATTTCACTGTCTTGCTTCTTCCTTCAGTATTCTTCCTACTTATATTTACTTTCTATTAGGGCTAATTTTTTCAAAAGGTGAGTCATCCACTGTACCTTTTTAGAAAAACCCACATTTTTGCATGAAATAAAAGATAACAGAACAGAAAGAATTAGTTGTGTAATCTGTATTTAAATACTTAGATTTGACTAGAGAAGCTCAAGAATTTGCAGAGAAAGTAAGTAAGCAACTAGCATTTAGATTTTCAATTATCACCAGCTTCAGACTATTCCTGTGTATCCATTTCATTGTCCTCATGACTCTTCCATTCCTCTCTTATTCCAGCACACTTCTTGTGAAAATTTTTTCACTTCTTTCTCTTTAGATATTGCTAGCAGTTTACAGCTAGGTAAATATATGTAGAATCCTCACCTGATAATTTGTATCCTCATCTGTCTCTCAGGAAACAAACAATAATTTGAAGCACAAGACAAAATGGGCAATTAAAGAATTTGAGATTTATAACGGCCAACAAAGCCTCAGTAACCAAATGTCTGACATGAAAAAATCTATTATTAACTGCTTCTGATAAGAAGCACAGGCATCTCCACTGATTTTGAGAGTTCATATAAACTTTACTGGTTTTTACTTATCTTTTTTCCCTCTTCAGGGTTCACTGAGTCATGCTGAGATTGATATCCATGAATTTGTAATATTTTTAAGAAAGATAGCGAACTTTTCTTTTTAACTACTAAAACTTGAATGCATAGGTTGAAGAGTAGTTTCTCTAAGGTAGACTTTGCATTTTAATAAATTATTGTTATTGATACAAAATATTATTAAATATAAAGCAAAACAGTCACAAGCATGTCCCAGTTGGACTGACCACAGATGTTAGCTGGAAAATGAGAATTTATGCTAAAGTCCCAACCTGAGCAGCAGCAACATAAAAAGAGTTTAAAAGAGACATTTTCAAAGAGAAAGACACTCACATGTTTTTGTAAGTACACTCTATTAGCACCTTATATGAGTTTAGTATTTCCTAAGCAAAAGATCTCTTATGGCAACTTGGCAAATGGAAACCCCCAGGGCTAGCCCTCTTTCCACTTAGTAGTTGACAGCCTTCCCAATGAATGCACAGTCCAGGTTTTTCCCTCTTACCAGTACAATTTAAAGTCTACAAAGAGCGATGTGTTTGCTTTCAAGTATCCATGAAGAAAAAGGTGATAATCTGAAAAAAAAATCTACAGATGACTAAACATGGGTGAAATATTGAAAATGGCAGAGAACCAGCTGGGAACACTTCCACACAGACTTGGTTATGCAAAGAGAGAAATGCTAAACTTGCTTAATGATATCGACAAATAACATTAGGTAATCAGCAGAGCTGCAGAGTCACAGGACACTCCACCTAATGTTAACTATTCAATAGATAAAAAACACTAGATGTCACTGTGAAAAACAGTAAGTTTCTTCTATTGAATATTCCCTAAAGGTTAGACAGTATTTTCAACAAAAAAAAAGTTTCTTCCTTTTAATTAATGTTACCCCAAACTATGGAGAAACAGGAGAAGGTGATTAGAAGACCTACTTTTTTACTTTTTCTTCCAAAGTGGCACAATGAAGTATCAGTCTGACACCAGCAGATGCTAAATAATTTTTTTTCCCCTATTGTATCTAAGAGAGAAGGTTGTTTCTGGAGAACACAGTTCAGTTGCTAAATTAATATTCACACTGTATTTCCACATTTCTACCCCAGAATGAGAAAGGTCAGATCATGTGGAGACAGATCTGGGAGGTGGGGAGAGTCAACCCCTGAAAGAACAGTTAGTAGAGCTATAGGCATGTTGTGTAGTGCAGAAAGTGGAAAGATCACACAATGAAGCACTTTGACTTCTTGCCAGGTATACCCTGTGAAATGAATTTCAAAACAAAGTTTTAGATTACAGACGGCTTTTCCAAGCCATTGCTGGCAGGAGCACAAGTGTGGAAAAGCTGTGACACCAGCAATTAGGGATAGAAGAACCTGAGATATTAAGGGAAACTTGTCAAGCAGAACTTAAAATATCTAAATATTTCTCCTAAATATTTGCCAAAAGAAGAAATAGAAATTGCTTTGGCTCTGCTTGCCTATAAATTTGCACCTTCTGGATTTATTTTTTTTTAAATATTCACAGATACTAGTTCGGAACTTCTATAAACATAATACTAATTCACGTCTAAAAGCATCAGGAACAGGGAGGCTAAAGATAGAATTCTTTTAAAATATAGCATGTGGTGTGCCAGCCACACAGTCCTGTGAATTTCATGTTTGTCCTATCTGTCCAAGTAAAACACACTGTGAGCATCTAAGCAAAGCTCCTTGAATTTCTCGATTAATGTTTGCAAGGAATCCAGTTGAAGGAGTATTTGCTGAGACAATTAAGTTGAAGAAAAGAAAGCATACACATTTAATGAGTGACAAAAAAGGCAAAGTACTTAAGTCCTGTCTTAAATGACCCTTATTATTAACCATTCATGGGGAAAAAAAATCCAAACTAGTAATTAACATTTTAAAACCTCACGTAATGTCTGCACAAATGCTAGCAGTGCCATCAGAAATGACCACTGCAACGAAAAGAATCATATGACTTTTCTAGAAAACCCTGAAATTGTAAAGAAAAGAGGCATTGAATAAATTAATTCCCAGTATTTAATAGAAAATTAGTATTTTTTCAGAAATTCGCATCATTAAATCCAAATTTACGAAAAATTTATGAAAAGCTAATGAGCTTTTTTTTAAGCAGGGCAGAAACAGTTCTATAGTCTCCAACATTCAACACCAGGGAGAAAAATTATTTGCTACCCTTTAACTCCCAAACGAAGATGCAGAAGGTGTTAAATGTAAATGCAAACAACTGGGCTGGCTCCTACTTCCACAAGGTGAATGAAAAATTTCCATTGGCACTCTTTCAGGAAGGATGTATTTCTAAAAATATCCTAATGAACAGTGCCCCTCTAATGTCTCCACCAAGCTGCTTGTCACTGTCCCAAACTCCTTAGTCAGGTCTTCTAGGATAAAGAAGTGGAAGAAAAGATGTCGAAACAATGCTTCAGACAATATGAGGTTAAAATCACATAGCTCCAATTTGCTGCAGGAACTATTTCAGCTCTCAGCAAATCTCACAGCACAAAGACTTTGCCTTTTACTTCTCCTGCTGGGTCTAGCTAAGGATTGAGCCCCATAGCTGAATTTTGAGTATCCTTAAAGTTTGTGGATCACAAATTGTACCAGATGTCCCTGCTGTGCAGGGAGTTTTGTTTAAAGGTCCATCTGCTTGCAGACTGAAATCTGGGATTCTTTGTTTGCATCCTGCAAAAGCAGATCTTTCAGGCCACTCACCATAAAAACACAGAGATTTTTCTGAGGGGTTTCAATCTTTTCTGATTAAAAGATCAATACATTGCATACATTTGTTCCTCTAAAAAGAGGAGAAGCTTGAGACAGTCTTAGGGTTTGGCAGGACACAGTCTCACTCATGGTAATGTTGCCTCCACAGAATTGGCAGCCTACTGCAAGAAGGAAATGGATATAGGCACCTACATCTTTTTTCTTTAAACCCCACATAAGTTTGAGTGCTTTGCACATCTGGGGATGCGGCAAGGGAAGGAGTCACCTCAGCATGGCTAGATGGAGAATCTGGGCCAGGGAGTGAAACACAGGGTCCAGAATGTGGTCATTTAGAGGAGAAAGGCAAAGAGACTACAGCACTGGTATATTTAGCAAAAAAGATGCAAATGTTTATTCCCAGTATGCAAAAAAGGATAGTAATGATGAAATGACAAGAAATCAGAATGCAAGAGAAGTGAGAGACTATGAAGGAATGAAAATCAGGACATGGGAAGAGAAAACAGCAGAAAGAGTACAAGTGAAAAGAGAAAGAAAAAGTATTTACTATGCAATTAGATTTCATGCGGAGATGCACTCAATTCCTTCCTCTGTCCAGCTCACAATGCCACTTTTCAGAAGAAATTCTCCACACTCCCCACAGCACACGAAGGGGGAGGCTTGGTGGGGGGAAGGGCTTCTTCATGCTCCTCAGAATCCACTGCTCTTTTCCAGGTTCTCCCATTAGATACATTTTGGGTTTTGGATGAGAAACTTGCAGGAGTGAATGAGATTCTTGCATTTGAGCAGAGCCGACCTCAATCTAGGGGTTTTCTGAGTAGGCATTCATCATACTCTTGGGAAAAGAGGCTCCAGTTTCCTTCCTTGCCTTCCTCAGCTCACTTTCAGCCCAGCAGTTTTTTATTTCTGTACAGAAGTAGCACCTCACTTGTCTGTACGTTCTCCAATCACCATCAGGTTCCAATGGGCCTATTTTCCTCCTGTTCATCCCCTAAAAGCATGAGGTTATCTCCTACTCATAATTTTAATTATTTTTTTTCTCAGTTCACCTCTTTGGCGGCCAACAGGCAGGCCCACAAGCTTGAGAAACAACTGTACAGAAAGCTAAGAAATTGTTCCAGGTTTCCAAACAGTATTAAGTGTTGTCTTTGCTTAGGTCAGACCTTCCTAAAAAAGTCTTTTTTGGCCTTCCTTTGACTTCTCTACCGAGTCATGCATAACTTCTTTGCACCCTGCCTCCTGGACCAAGTCCTGCATATGCAGTCATGCCCAACACAGCGGTGCCACTCTGTTTCTCTCCCCTGTCCAAGCTCAGAAATGACATACCTACAGGTATGAAACCTTGAACTGAATACAGCAATTTCACAAAATTGACCAGAATTCACAGGTTATGACACCGTTCATTTACTTGAAACTGGTTGCAAGTCTTCTTGTATCTTCAATTCTCTGTTATTTTAAAACAGTATGTTTTGCCTCTACTTAAAAGCCAAAGGAACTCAAAGAGTGCATCTTCCAGCTATTTCAGAAAATATTCAGCAACAGGAAATATATTTTTTCAGACACTTACAGTAAATCTTTGCCATTGTTTTAGAATCTGACATCCTGCTCACCAGTTTAGAGGTAATCTTTTAGAGAACTCAGAAAACAAACACTATCACGCACCTGTAAAGCTGAGTAATGCTATTCATCAGCCCAGGATTTTTTAAGATACATTTATATATTGAAACCTAAGAATGAATTATTTTTGTATTTACATCTTTATAAATACTGGTCCTAATAAACACACTTTTTTCTCCTGTAAAAATATCACAGGTTCAATATTTTCTGCAAAAATATTACTTTATTTTTATAGAATGCTTTCATATTTTGTCAGAAATCAGATGTCCATGTTATTTTATTACCAGCACAATTACAGAGCTGGGTCAAGTCGTTAGCATGACATTGCCCATTTTTCATGTATCAGTGAAATGTTCTGTACCTCCTTTACAGCTTTATTCTGTCATTTTGTCAGTTTTCTACACTATCCTCTTGTTCACATTTGAAAGACCTGGAAGTTTTCTAAATTCTATTAAATTTACCCTTTTTTAATATTGGACAATTCAATCCTTACGCTTCACATTAGATTTCTGTGTATAGTGGTCACAATTTGTTACAAGACTCCTTATATGGCCTCATCAGCGTCAGACATTTATTTTTCTGCTTCAAGCAACTATTTAAACTATTGGCTTTTAACTCCTGTTGTTTGACCAACAAGATCTTTCACTGCCTGTCTGTGACTGCACCTCCTAAAGTGACAGTCAAATTGGGCTTGGAGAATTTTTAATGGGTATTCTGTCCTACTGATAGCTACAGAGAAGTTCATCCCTCCTTCCAAGGAAAGACTCCTCAGGCAGTGCAACCTTTAATTGTTTCCATAGTCATTCAGCGTGTTCAAGATCCAAAAGTTGTCATACAGCTCCATTTCTCATTTACAGGCATGCTGAAATAGGGTGAGATTTTCAAGTAAGGATTTTTTTTTTCCTCCCAAAAATAGGATATGCACACAAAAGCAGACAAAGAGAATGCATGCTGAAGATGAAAAAAGAATTCGCTCCACTCCACTAAAAGAAACCAATAAATGCATTTACAACAACAGTGAAAAGCTAACTGGGGTCTGAACTTGCTCTCACTAATGTCAGTAACAGTTTGATTCAATGGGAGCAAAGTAAATCCCATTACAGCCTTTTACAAAAAAATCCTAATAAAAGCAGACACTACAAAGTAAAGGCCCCGTTCAGGCCTCACTTACACCACAGCCATTGTAAAGCCACACCATCATATCTGGGGTCAGCATTCAGAGCTGGAGCTTTTCAGTCCTCCACTTGCCACGTCACAGAAAGCCAAAAGGAGATGCAGCTCTGAACTGAGAATTGCAAGTCTCCCCTGGATGTGGCTTTAATACACTGTGTTAGGTTTACATAAGATCTGGCTAAGTCTCAGTTGTGCATTCCCTGACACTCACACTGCCTGATTTATGCTGTCTTATTTGGCTGGTAACAGAATCAAATTGGTGACTGGTTTTGAATGAAGGCAATTAGGGTGCTTGATTGGTTTTGTAATTTGGAGAACACTACTCCAGAGTAGTCAATTGTGTAGAACTATCCAGGTCTTTAATCACTGGTTTCCCTGTGCAAAGAGCTGATACTTTACATCATCTGAAATTTATACCACCTATAATCAATTCCATTCTCCCCATTACCCTACCCGTATTGCTTCCTACCCTGCCCTGCACCTGGCAAAAACATTACATTTTACTGGAGAGAATGTTAACTATAGTGTGGCCAATTACTTCAAAGGTATAACCAAATTTTACTTACAGGGTCAACCTAGAGTATGGGGATAACTATCTTCACAGAGCATCTGACAGCTCTTGTGACACAGTAGTCCAACACTTCCTGTTAGAAATCTATTGGGAAGAGCTTGTTCAAATTTTAGTTAGGATAAACAAGAGAATTTTCTCTGCAAATCCTAGAAAGCAACATCATCAACAAAGACAACAATTTTACATAAGTTTCTTGGGTTCCCCCAAAAGACTGGAAATTCTCTATTCAAGGAGTTTTCTTTCTGAATGGATAATAAAATAAGAAGATACACAGGTTTAACACACAAAAATCAAGCCAAGCACAGGAAATCATAGAAAATTTGCCTATGTATAGTAACCATATACTTTTATGAAACACAGTTTCTTATTTAAATATACAGGCTTCACATATTCCAAAGCTGAGAAATAAAATTGCACTCAAGAGTTTCCTCAAGCAATTTTTTTATTCTCAACAGTGGATGGCAATTGAAGTATACATTACAAGATAAATAAGCAAAGAAAAACTCTGAAGAGTTACATGATATTCTAGGCTACATCTTCTGTTCCCTCATCACAATCTTCACTCCTGACATTTATTCAGAACAAGGCTGTGTTCTGCACAGTAGCTTTCAGATCACTAAGTCCCAAACCTTTGGGCCAATGCCCTGCTGAAAGTCTCTGCCATTGGTCACTATTCACCACAGAATTATTCCAGTTACCTGAAATGGCAGTTCATCTTACACAATGCTGTAAGCATTGTAAGCAGAATTTCACTTCTCAGCAAGGCTGTATAAGAAATAATACGTGCTTCACTGAAGGATGCCACAAAACCCCTGGTCAGCTCAGAAGATGTGAGGCAGCTTCAAGGCTTTCTATAATGTACCCTAGTTTTATACTCCTCATTGGAAGTTCTCACTATAGCTGAACCCTGAAGCCCCATGCAAACTGACCACCACTGACAAATCACAATTTGGAGAGTCAAAAGTTTTATTAGTAGGTAATTAAGTAACTAATTAAGTTTTATTAGTAGTTAATAACATGTAGGTTTATGTATCTTTGTACAAATTCCCTGCATACACCCTTAATTTATTGTGGTCCTGAAAGCCCTCAGATTTTAATAAAATCTACCAAATAGAAGTAAACTCTGATTCCCACTCTCAAGTAAATTGCAAATCTTACTGATTATGAGGCAGTAATGAAACTGTGCCAAAAGGTTTGTATAGCATGGAGTAGATGATGTTAGTTAGCTGCATTTAGTATTAGTCAGACTAAGCAAATTCTATTGTAATTGAAATGATCATATTCCTTGAAATAAAATATAGAGGAAAGAAGAAAAGCTTCAGATTACTGTTTTGTTTCATCACTTACAAGCAACAAGGAATAACTGAAAATTCATCCTTTAGAACTGTAAGCAGCTATGCTGTTGCTGTGCAATTTAAATACCCAATCATCCCATTACACCTCACCAGAGCACTCCTCATGGTATGGTCAAGAAGAGTGATAAATTTGAACTTGACTGACTTTAATGTAGCTGCTCACCTAATAACATTCACATGCAACACTACACACAGAAGCCTTTATTTAGACAAAAATTGGCTTTACTACTGCAACCATTGTGAAATTACTAGCACATATTTGTAAAAATCCCTAGAAGCATTCTAGGTAAACCCCCAGAAACTGGACAAAGGCTTTGATGGAGTTTCTCCTCCTAGGTGACCACATTCATTGGAGAAAGAGTGAGGAACCATATCTCTGCCAGCTCCCCTGATCACCATTCATGCCTGCATGACATTACTGGCAGTGCCTGGAGTCAGCATTTCAGATTAATCTGTATCTTAAAAAACTCCCAAAACTGATTGAACACTTTGTTGTGCTCATGATATTGACCTGAAAAAAGTGCTTGCAGTCCCAACCCAGGCTTCCTGGGGCCAGCAGCCATGGGCAGAAGGTGACACTTCTTCCAAGGACAAAGGCACAAATGGGTAAAAGTCAGGGACCTGGTTGCAATGTATCAGCCCTCTGGGAGAAACTCCGAGTTATTTCTCCTCTTGAGTTCATGATGCAAACCTGAAGGGACACACAGCATATTTGTGACTGAAGGTGCATGTCTACAGCAAATTTTCTGCCTTCCTATAGGTAGTGAGTAAACTTGAGGACCCAGATTCTTGGCTAGAAAAAGAAAGGGAAAACATATACAACAAATACTGCTGTAGGGTCAGGAATTCACATCTTCATCAACCCACATCAGGGTCCAGCAGTAAAGCAAAGGATAGTACAGAACATTCCAGTGACCCCCACATTTTGCAGTGTGTTTCAGATGGTTTTAGAAACAAGGGAAGAACCAGGAGCTCTGGATGAAGGCAAATTGGTGACAGACAACAGGCCATGCCAGCAGCCTTACCAAGATAATGGAAGCAAGGCAGAACAGGATTATTTCCAAAACTGTCTCCAGACACAAGGAAATGAAGGCACAGCTCCAATTTGAAGGCCTCAATGATACCAGTCAGAAGCACAACCCAGGGCAAGCCAAAGAGCATTGAGCAACAGCCAGCAGGAAGGGGAAATTCTTCCTCGTGATTAGTGGCACATTCCAGCAGTGTATCTGAAAGGGATGATGGCAGAGAAGCTTCACATCCCTCCCTCAGCAGCAGGGAGGCTGGCTCCAAATCAATCAGGAGATTAAGGGATCCCATCCTTTGGGGAGTACAAAGGAGGAAATAATATGCCAGAAGCCTCTTGTGCCAAAAATCCTTTCTTACAAGCCTCTGTTTGGGGGTAATAGCAATTCAAATATTAGGAGTACAAAAGAATGCTGGAGAAGAGAACAGGAGGGTAAAAGAGGGTGCAAGTCCTCCTCCAAAAGCACTGGCCTGCTCTGAAACCACAGGCTGAGCTGCAGAACTCCAGCTTACTAAGCTAAAATGTCTGAATAACATCTGGATATAGGTGTAATTCTAGGAATCGCTCTTTTAAAGCACAAGACATTGTAACTCACAAAAGGGTAGGTGTTTCATCCTAGCACTGCCCACTTCTCATTGAAAAATCAGACCCCCAAGAGCTGGGAGATTTAGAAAAGAGCAATGCAGCACACTTGAAGCTGACTTTCCACCTCGAGGCCTTCTGGCCCTCCAGAACAAGGTGTAGAAGGAAGTAAGACAAAAGTGTTTCAGCCTGCAGCTATGCTTACAAACACTCTCCATGCCCCCTGCTGCTCAAACCGAGTTTTACCTTCGGGCAAAAGAGCCATCTTCCCACTTCTTAAAAATACCAAGAATTTTCTTGACTGTGCTGTTCCCTGCAATCCCTAAGAGCCACATTTTTCTTCACAGAATAGTGGGAAGCAGGGGAAGGAGGAGAAATACTGTTGCCAATTGATTCTAATAAGAGAATTTAAGATGAAGAAAAAAAAAAAGTAGAAAAAGCAGCAATTAAAAGTGCTATAGCTGGGCAAGGCACCAGATTTTTTAGCTATTTTTCCCTAAATTCTAGCTCTCAGGCACCAGGAATCTGCCTGGATATATAACAGCAATGGTGGGTTCATGTCTTCGACTCTGACACCTTCATGAGAGATATTTCCCACTTCATCCCCAAAACGCCTCCTAACAAACAAGCTTTGTGCAGTGCTGCAAGGTGCCAAAATGGCACAATGCTTCACAGGAGATGGCTAAACATTTCTTCTTGAAATGGGAGCATAAGGACTCTCCTGAGAGATGCTGGAGAAAGCTGACTTGCAAATGTTTAAGAACCTCGTCAATGAACAACTGACTGATTCTGATTGATTTAATGAAAGTGCTCTGTACTGCTGAGAGGCTATTTACAAAAGCAGAGTTTAATCTAGTGAGACTGTGCTCCCACCAGAGCCAATGAACAGACATAGGCTTGCCCTGGGCAATGTAGAGAAGGAAGTCATGCTAAAGACTGTCTTTGTTAAATGTTCCGCTGTTTCCCACCATGCACGGAATGTCCATTTGCTGACATGGACCATTTCATGTATCATGTACCCTTTTGGGAAGCATTTATATGATAAACTCAAGAACAATTAAAATAGAATTGTTCCAACTAATTAGAATAATGAATACACTAAAGAGCTTAACTGTAAAAGATTCTGATTTCTCCACCAGCTAATGTAGAGCAAAGAGCAAACATGGAGGAAGTAACAGAAAACATGCTTAAAGATAAGTTTTCTGAGCAGAAAATACCTGTAAGCCTCACAACCCAAACAGATTAATGGAGTTTACCAGAGTTGCAAAAGGAAAAAAAAAAATCTGAAGACTGAGCTTGGAAACCCTGGAAAAAACTGATCAAGAGCACTCACAAGTAGGGCCAGATTCGTTTTGAATGTATCTTGCATCATGTGTGTTACTTTACACATAAGCACATAAATGTTAAGCTCATGTAAAACAACAAAGAAAAGAGTCATCCTACTACAATAAACCCTCTTGTTTTAGATTTTTTTGATATCCTATAGATTACTGAAACAGTTGTAATTCAAAATAAATGCATCAAAATGCAGTTAGTAACGTGCAAAGGGCACACGCCCCATACCAGACAGTTTTAGCAAAGTCATCTGAAGGCTGCCAGAATATTGAACAACTCATACACTCCATTAGTGCTTGAAATAGAAGAAATTGCCTAATTTCTTTTGAAAAACAATACAAATATACTTCAGAGAAAAAAAAATCAAAAGTCAGTCAATCATACAGGCTAATATTATTCTAGATAATCAAATATTGGCAGAAGTCTTGCAAACTGACTCCACTCTTACCACTACCACCAGATCACTTGGGCTCACCTGGCTGCATTCCACAGGCACACTCAGTTACAAATATTTGTTGAGCACTACACATTATTCACCATTCTTAAAATTACTAATATCATCTTTATTTGATATTATATATAGATAAAATGGCCCATAAGTATTCCACTATATATATACTTTTTTAACATAGGAAAAATTCAATTTCTGTCAAGGAAGTCCACAATTTTCATTATGCCTTCCTCAATTGAAACAGCTCTTGATTAGAGAGCCTACCCCACAAAAAAGCATTGTAAAGAAAGCATATGTCTGGTCACTTCAACTGTTCATTTCATAAGTTTCACCTTCTTGAATAAGTACCTTTGACTCTTATGTGTTTCAGAGCATCCCCATCCATGCTTATATAAAGAAAAAGAAAAATCCTTTCATATTAACATCTTTCTTTCTTATAATCAAATGCACCCTTCAGTCACCACCTTAAAAAGCTTCGGAGTCCCTTGTACCTGATTTTCAGGTAAATGTGGCCAGTGGGAGTTCTTGTCCATAAACAGACAGATTTTCCATGCTGCATTTCCTACCCAATAGCCTAAACAACATAACTAGCCTATCCCTGCTGCTTAAGCTTTTCTATTAAGACAATCTGAATAAAAAGTGTGAGGGCTTTCTCTGTAGGACTCCTCTCCAGCATATAATCACAGGTCTTCTTACCTGCATGATCCAAAGCAGAATTCTTGCACAGCCATAACCGGAACAGATCTTTTTTGATTGTTCAAGTCTCAAGACCAAAAAAGAACCATAACAAGAAACTAGTACCCAAGGCAGTGAGAAAATGCATGCACTTTGATTATTCATGACAGCTGTCTGATATCCCAGCTATCTCTGCTGAAAGGGGGTTTCCCTGAATCATGGTTTACCGGGTGACTAAAACCTCTGGCCTCAGTATTTTTCTGCCAATTCTGCTCTGGCTGCATTATTTAAATGTTACCACTTCCAGTCTTCAACAGCTGCCATCAGGTTTGTCAGAAACAACCTGCCTTGGAGAACAAAGCTCCATAATTCAGGAAGAAATGGGTAATGGAAACATTTAATGGAGTAAAGCAAATTTAATGAGACAAAGCAATCTAATGGAGTAAGCTTGTATCTTGGTGTCTATCTCTTTCAGGTACAGATGCTTGCAAGGGCTTGTTACAAGTTAAACACTGCTTGAAATTCAAATCTGAAAATTTCCTGTAGGAAACTTTATGGGAGCAAGATGGGTGCCTCTTTTGACTTGGAAGGGAAATATTTCTGAGAGCTCATCCACGTCATTCAATTCACTTCAACAGAGGAGATGCTCAAAAAAGTGCTAATTAGTCAACTCATCAGGTAGTGTTTGGATTATGGAACCAACATTACATAGGTCAGTTCTGGCTATTAATTCTACATTTCATTAGATACCAAGCAGTCATTGAAAGGAAACACTTGAGGGAGGCTACTTGTACGAGCTCCCTGCCATGGGGCAACGTCTGGGTGTGGAGGCCATCTGTGCACAGTGAGCTCACCTCAAACCCAAAGACACTACCAAAGGCAACAGAGAGCTCTGCAGCCAGAGAGACAGCTGAAATCCAGACTCATTGATCAGCACTGAAATAAAATCACTAAAATAAAATCTCTTAGTGTTGACTAAGAGATTCATACAGAAATATCACAATAAATAAACCAGCAGATAACTTCACTGATTTCCAAAACTACCAGGTCAACACCTACACTAACCATCTCAGCAAAATATATTTGGATCAGAGGGACAATGAGGAAAAGGTCATTGTTTTAACAAGTACTATCAATATGCAAGAAGACAGACAAAACTAAGCACTCATTAACAGCAAGAGATGCCTCAGAGCACACTTTTTTCTTGGCAAACATCAAATGCAGAATTCTTTGGTTTTTACCTTTCTTTTATTTTGAATGCAATACAAATAATGAATATTTATTAGCTAATTGCTTGAAGGCCTTTCCTCCTTCAGCCCTCTTACACACACTTAATTTTTTATTCCTTGTCCAGCTGAAGTGATGCCATCAGTAATCAAATAAAGAAAACACAATGAGTATAAAGAAGGGAGAGAATTTTTAAAATAAAGAAGTCAAAAAATTTAGTTGGAAGAAACAGCAAGAGGCACAGAATGAAAAATAAGTTTGGACTGCAGGAATGGGAAACATGAAAAAATGTTTTCACTTCTGATTTTCTTCCCTTTCTCCCCTTTCTTGTTATTTCCTTGAGTCAAGAGTTTTTTGCACTAGATAATCCAGTTCACCTTGAAGTGTTTTTCTGGGCAATAGACCTCAAAAGCTTCTTTCACTGCAGAAAATTGAGCTAAAATGGACTTGTATTACTAGCATTACTAGTCCAGTTTCATTTATTACTTTTCATTTATTGTTTTATTTATTTACACCCAGACAAATTCTAAGGTCATATTTTAGAGATTATCACATAAGACTAGAGAGAAGAACAAGACTCAGTGACTTTTCCTGATGCTTGCACCGACTCATCCTGTGATTTCTAGACAGTGAGAGGCTGGAGCACTGTGTGATAATATGTAAGGATCTCATCGTGCAGAGAGAAAACAAGTTGGTTTTAAAGCCCATTGATATCATTAAGGATTTTACTAGGGATTATGTTACTGCAGCAAATATTGCTCAGCTGTCTTTCCCTTCCTTATCAGTTCCTTTATCCTATGAACTCTAGCTGTGCAAGGAGCATCTGTAATCCTAAAGGGAAGGAATAAACACAGACTGCATTGGCTCTGATCTTTCCTGAATTCATATTTAGTGACCTTGCTAATGTTCTTGGGTTAGTCCACTTCCTTGAAGGCCTGAGAAGCAAGAAAAGGAGAGAAGGCCAAGGATTGTTTTAGGGAAATGCAATCTGATTTTGAAAAAGCGTAACTATTTTAACAGCTAATGTACACCATTAACTACATCAGTAATAGAACATGGGACAAATTCTCATGAAAAAACTATTTACAAACCAGCTGAACCAAATTTCTGAAAATGGATTTTTGCAGGAACATGTTAACAAAGAAGAAAAAAAATACCTTTCTTATTGAAGCATTTATAATAAAATAATTTTTTTCAATACTTCTAATGAAAGTAACTATAATGTTATTATGATAGTCCTTGAAGTAAAAAAACCATGAAGAATTCTGCACATGAGGGGAGGAAAAAAAGTATGTAACCGATACATCACAAACTATTGTAACATTTTGCAATATGGTATTTTTACATTAATTTGCATTAAATAATGTGAATGAAGATGTAGACACTGATCATGTGGATTTATAATTTCTGTCACAAAAAGTGTATGGTAGTTAGCAGTCTTGGTACAAACTCTTGGTCACAGATGCCGAATTCAAAAGGTTACTCCTATACCCCTCTTCCTGCCAGATGTAGCAACTGTCCTCTGAGTGCAGTGGCTTGCAGTTCACTTTGCATGATGAACACAATGATGAGACTTAACACCAGAGATATCAATACCTGACAATGTGACCTACATTACTTTCCAATTATTATTACAGTAATTCATAATAAATACACTAATTACCTGACAAAGGTCCTTGCAACTCATGAGTGCAATACATTCTTACAAGTTTGACTTACAAAGATTTAAAAGTACTTGGACGCTCCTTGTGTGAAGATAGCCCCATTCAATACTAGAAGGATTTGGGGTTTGTTGTTTGGGTTTTTTTAAGCTAGTTACTAGACATAAGTGATGGACCTTGTTATTGCTAGTTCATTTATGTGCACAACATACACCATCCTTTCAGAGAATTTAATGAACCATGCAGAAGGAGGAAAAGAAAATATCAAAGGAGTTAGTGACCCTTGACCCAAAAGTAAATTGTAAAGCCTTCCTAGTATTTCTGCTGAAGCATCTTTCTATATTCGCAATGTACCTATGCTAGAAGTCGAGCTGTTATCTCCAAAGAAAATTGATGTACAACTTGGGAAAGCTGATTGAGGTGTCAAATGTCCACAGGTTTAGAGAATGATTTAATCAATACAAGAGGTATAGGGCATGCAGTTTGTATTGCTGTAACTTGTCTCCTTTGAAGCTTTGTTGTTTATTTACAGCAGATTGGAATGCTCCTCTGCATTTGTACCAACAACCAACCCACTGAAGTTCCCACGTTAAGGTCAGATGCCACTTGCAGAAGAACTTCAGAGGGTTCAATCATCCTTCTCCTCCTTTTGCAGGAAATAGCTTCAACATGCTTTAAACAAAAAGAAAACGACTCATCATTCCAACCCAGAGCTCTGGATCCAAAATACCTGAATTTAGAAGTCTGGATCCAGATTTTGCCAGTCCTTCTTGGATATGTCATTCTTCATTGCAAGCAGGAATAAACTGGGCAATGATAACACCAACTATTTGCCTAATTTTCGTTTTCAAGTATTTAAGCCCCATTGCTGAATAAGAAAGGCAGCTGTTTTTCTTAGGACAATCTCTGCAATACCCCAGTAGCCAGCTTGTGCAAATAGCATATTTCCACTGACTTAGGTAAATAGTTTTAAGTGAAAATAGATCATATCACTTTGCACAGCAGTTTTGATTTACTCAAGCTGAGAATTTGAATGTAAAGAGTAATTTGGAGGTTAGGTAATTTCATTTTTTTAACCTCTACTTATTTCCCTGCCATTATTTGCAGAACAACCTACCAATACTAAAGGGTTGTATTTTCAACTTAATTTCTAGAGTTTCCTTCACTAGAATTGCCTATACTTACTGAAAATTTTGGAGGGATGTAAATGTTTCAGTCTTAGTAATCATTTTATGAAATAAAAACCAGTCTCCAGCATTGTACCTTGCCAGGAGACCAAAAGTAACAATAGAACTAGATTGAAGGAAAAACTTTCATTAAAGGCAGAAAAATACTCTGACATAATTAGCCAAATCGAAACCTCATAGAGCAATGACAGGACTCTTCAGGTAACAAAAACATTGCTTTAATTTATGTTAACATGCTGTAAAATGCAGAGACATGCTGAAGAAACCAACAAATTTTACTCTAATTTTCACTCTGTCTGATACAACAATTTGGATAACTGGAGCTGTTATCTCCCAACAGGAAAATCAGGCACTTTGTAACTAGAGGAAGAGTGTAGAAGTGGCTGCAGGACACAGCTGCGCTCCTCACATCTCAGTAGTCAGGATCATCCATGTTTAAAGAAAACCAAATTTAAAAAATAACCACAAACTCCAACCCAAACCCTATTTTTTCTATCCAAAATCTGACATTTTTTGTGAAATTGTTTTCCTTTTTATATGTCATTAAAAATCAGGTAATGCTGAGAAGTGTCTATTTTGGGGAAAGAAATAAAGAAATTGGTATCAGCAACACTTCACTCTTCAGAATGGCTCAGATTATCAGAGTTATTAGAGTAAGAAATGCATAAAAAGTGAGGAACATGAGACAGTAAATTTACAGTTTTTAATGAGCTCCACCACGGGAAAGTGGGTGGCTATTTCATTCCAAACCAGAATTCTGTCACGAGCAAATAGCAGCACCTTGGGACCATCCCTTCCAAGCCCAGTGGCACATGGACCCCGGGGTGCAGGGACTGAGCCATAGAAAGAGAGATGGCATCCAGAGGGACAGGACTTCACAAATGTCACTTATTTAAGAATACAAATAGAAGGGGCCCTGTTATGCTCTGCTGCAACTGCATCTTCAGTAGTGCTTGGTTCTCTGGGCACCTTGTCCCACAATAACCACATGCAGGAAATTGAGAAGCTACAGGAGGAGGTAGCAAAAGAGATCAGAGGTTTGACATTGCTTCCACTTTGGGAAAGAGACAAAACCTGGAGAACAGGGCAATAAAAGTGTATTAAAGAAATCACAATTAATGTGGACAAGTGGCGAGGAATACAAGGATGGGTTGCCCAGAGAAGCTACTTGTCAGTCTTAAAGGCAGCAGAAGAAAGAGCTTTCCCAGGAAAAGCCCAGCTAAGCTGTGCAGCTCACACCACCCAACACTTTGGTAGCCAGAAGCATAAACAGCTGCAAAATAGATCACGGAGGAAGAATCCAGTGATCACTGTGAAGGTTAATAGCCTAGATGCAACCTTGATCTCAGAGCCACTAAGCCATTTATTGCCAGGAACTGGGCAAATAAGCAACCCAGCAGGACTGCTCTAGACTGGTGCTTTTCATATTCAATATGTATTCATGTTTATACATGCAACGACACTGTTCTTTTAAGGGAATTTTCACCAGAAATTCTACCTAGTTCTTTCCCAGGAAAAGTTCATCCAAAAAGGTTATGTTCCTATAACCACTTTAGTTTTGACAAAACTGGCTCTTTCCACTGGGGGAAAAAAAAAAAAAAGAACAGCCAACCAGTTCTTACATTTCATGTAACTGAACCCAGTGGCAATTTTCTCCTGAGCTACTTCAAACCAGGAAGCATTCCAGTCAAACCAAAGAAGGTACTGCAGAGTTCATAAAAGAAGCTCCACACTGACACTGTGTGCATGGGAGCTACATATAAGGTGAGCACTCAGTTATGTCTCCTGCTGACCAAAAGACATTGGATCTTGGGTTGGTAATTTTAAATAATGAGGTGAACGTACACCTTGTATTGAAATAGATTTTTAGAAGAAATTTAATCTAAATTACTTTAAAAACAAAGGTCATTCTCTTTCCCTGCCTTAGTTTTCCCCACTGACACAGTGGCAAAACAAACAAAGAGAAAGAAAAGATACTGTGTAAGAATTTTCATTGTTTTACACAAAGTAACTTAAGAACAATTTTTCAGTCCTGTTGTCATCCACAAAGCAGTTGACCTGCTTTATTAGAAACAAAGGGAATTTGCCAATTTAAGGCAGAGGTTTCAAGAAATACTAATTTCATATATATATATATATATATATATATATAATGTCCTTAAACAGCTGGTGATATTCCAGTAAACAGCTCTACGTATGTTTAAATATCTAGGCATAAAATTGAATATATATTTTCTTGAGCCACTAAGGAATAATAACAATAAATAAATTAATAACAGCTGCAATAAAAAGAAAGTAAAGTTTTGGAAAAAAATCTTTATAAACAGAAAAGAAATCAGCAAAAAGTCTCCTTTAAAAATTACAGTTTCCACTGGGTTAAAAAGCCTTGCTGTCTCCACTTGGAACAATTCTGAAATCAGAAAAGAAGGAATGAAGGAGGTAGAATGAGGTAGAAAGTTCACCAGAGAGGACAAATCATCCTTTGGAGCAATCATTCCTTTGGAGCGCAGTTATTTTTGAAGTTACCTTATAGTTTTTCTTAATATTAAAGGATTCTTAAGATCAACATCTAAGATTTTAAAAGCTTTTAGATCTTATTTTTAACAGTGACTCATCACATCAATGAGCTGAAATACAGATCTGTGTCTAAGATCAAAGAAGACACATCACAACCCAAATACAATTTAAACTTACAGTTTGTCAGTGTACCACCTCCAAGATATGAGCACATTTTTTTGCAAAACTATTGGGAGTTCCTCAGTGTGTGCCATAGTGAGATCAGCAAGAATGTGTCAAAGTTAAGGGAATATGCTCAACGGCATACCAAGTCCTCCTCATATTTTTTCTTTCCTTGCACATAATTCTCCTATTTTAATGTACTAAAAATAAGACCAGAAATTAATATTGATGGCAAAAGAGCTTACCTTGATCTTGAAAATATCCCTGCTCTTATACAAGAGAAATGCCATAAAAATTAGGCAAACTGCAGGAAGAGAAATATCCCATATTTTTCAGAGAAAAATGCTAATTTCCATTCCCAGTTGTGCTGAGGCAGTGCCAGCGATTGGCTCCATATGTTTCAGCAATTGGAGTCATATTAACATTCTTACAGTTCTTTTGATTTCACATGCTTTGTCTTGGTTGCATTATGCAAACCTGGGAAATCCAGCATTTCTTAACACCCTCCCCTCCAAATAAAGACCAATTCAGTTTCTGACTACAGTGGTTTCTCTATCCAAATCCCAACAACGGTGATTTCTCCAGACAATGCAAGGAGGGAGAATGAAACCCATACCTGGCTTCCAAAATATATATTTTTTTTTAGGAAACTATGATCAAGTGCATAGCAACATGCAAAGATCAGTTTTAAAGGAAAAGCATCCTGGCTTCTTGTTACAGCAAAATGTCAATAGATTCAACTTGTATTTTGCCTTGGGAAAAAAAAAAAGGCAAGCAGAAGTTTTCATCCTGAGCTGGTGACAAACGAGCAGTAAAATGCTAGCTGGGCTGAGACAAAGCAGACTAACTTAATAACTGTAATTTTCATCAGCACTGGAATATGAGTGGTAGGATGGAAAACCCACGTTCCAATGCATAACACTGGCAGATATATTTTTCCAAGACAACCTGTTTTTCTAATGCTGCTGACCACAAAGTCATCCAAGTGCATGGCTGTCTTCAGACAAAGGCAGATCTGCTTAAGATGAGTAAAACTACCAGAGCAGGAATTTTATGTAAAGAGTTCACCAAAGTTTATGCTTCACCATAAAAAGTACAGGAGGATACTAACTGGGAGTGAGTGCAATAGTTCTCTTTCAAACAATATTACTAAAAGTCAGTGAGTCAAATCACAATTCTTTTGTCACAATAAAACTCCTACTGAAGTTAGTGCTGGGAGCAGGGAGGTAAGTAAGAGCAGAGCATCAAAGAGAGGAAATACTGCTTTCTTGGGTTTTACTGCGTAGCTGCTTACAGGGTGGTAGATCATATCCCCACTCCTAAGTAAAAGATGAAACACCATTATAAAACAGGCTGGCATGAAACAAGTGCTTGTGGTCTTGCTGGTATGGGGTTTTTCAATTTTAAAATCTGACAAAACCCAAATCTGATTCAGATTCCTATTAATTTAAAACAAAAATTCTTGTGTGACTTCCAACCAGCAATTTCTCAAACCAAAGCTTTGAAGTGCCACCTAACCAGCAATAAAGGGGGCGTCTATGCTATGGAAACACAGGGGAATTCAGAAAATTCCTTTCAAGGACAGTGGAATTTTTAGGACTGTGCTCCATTTAGAAATACCAAGCATTTTCAAAGCAGTAAAGAGAAGAAAAGAAAATAAAAAAATCCCCTTAAACTGAAAGCAGAAACCTTCTCCTAGCCAAACCACAGATTATGGATAGTCTTTCTGACATGCATTTTATGGTATTTACAGAAGTTAACTAATGAATCTTGCAAGACACTGGTGACTGAGATCTTGCTGCAGCAAAGCCTTTAAAACATCTACTTAAATATAAGTCAAGTGGAGAGTATGAGTTTTGAGCATGCATCAAAGATTACTCTGATTATAAAGTCAAGAGGATATGTCAAAGGAACAAAGTAAAACAAAAGACACTAAAACTAATCAGATGATATTTATGAAACACACACTTTCAGGACTAAAGTAATTTCTTTATAAAACAAACCAGGGAATAATCAGAAAAAAAGGAAGAAAATCACACTAAAATTGTGAAGGAAAATAACTGACAACTAAATGCAGCTATATCGCTGAGGAAGAAAACATAACAATTACTCTTACATTCAACAGATCTTCTTCCCCCCCGTCTCCAAAATGGGCTGACAGAAACTCTGCAGATGTAAATCATAGTGCCACCTTTGCCAAATGCCATTGTAAAATCTTAAAAAACTATTCAAGTTCTGTTGGTTGTGAGCAGTGCCATTCCCGACTCTTCCCAACAAAACACATTCAGGTTAAAATCAAAATCAAGATTATGCAGAAGCATTAATGAATGTTGGTAAACTGACTGACTACAGTTAAGGAAAAACATATCATCCTCTATAAACTGGACAATAAGTATTGTCAGGTTCTTGCACTGAATCAGGAATGAAATCTCCACCACCTTTAATTTCTAAAATCTCAAATTCTGTCATTTGCAACAGAGATTTGAGAGTTGTATGTAAATCCTTTTTCATGTAGAGTTTCTATCTATTTGAAACTTTAAAAAAAAATTAAGTACTAAATGTGCATTAAGAAAATCAATAATTTGAATATGAAAGGAAATACTTACCTTCAACCAAGACACATTGAAGTTTTAGAACATCTGAGGAACATGAGCCATATTTTGCCCAACCATCCTCATCCTCAGTGGGGAAACAAGGTTGGAGGAAGTTTGAACAATTTATTATGGAGCTGTGTGACCTTGAGTTAGAACAGAATATAATCTTCAATCCCCCAAGGCCCTAAAGCTAAAACTATGGTGCTTCCCAGTGCTTTACTCTTCAACTTACACATTTGGCATGAAGACAAACACAGAACCCACACAACCCTCGGCCACTTAATACAGGATGCAGTAGTATTGCCATTTGTCTCTGAGGTCTTTGGAGAACTTTGTTGAATCTCCTCATCTCTCACTTTCAGCGAGAAGTTAATGGAGATCCTGTTCTACACCATCATCTTCTCACCAGATCCCTTGATGACTTTGGAGAAGAATGGTGTCACATGATGCTATTTTAACCAAACACTTCTATATCACTGAAGAAGGGAATCATTTTTCTTCCTTTTATTTACTTGTTTGCCTGCAGGGAGGCTGCTGAGGACCCTTTATGGTCCCAAGGCAGTAAGGAAGGCCCTGAAGTATAAAGAAGCAGAAAGCAGCAATATCTCCCATAGTGGCAGAAGCATCAGCAGCAGGAAAGCAGGAATGGAAGCTGGATTAACAGGGTTTAGATGAAAGTTTCAGCAGCAGTCACCAACTGGCTCTTGAAAGGAGTTTGAAGCAAGGTAGGGGTCAGCCTCTGCTACCAGGCTACTAGTGACCAGGACAAGAAGACACAGTCTCAATCTGTTCCAGGGGAGGTTCAGGTTGGGCATCAAGAAGAATTTCTTCATGAAAAGGTTGTCAAGCATTGTAATAGGTTGCCCAGGGAGATGGTAGAGACACCATCCCTAGAGGTGTTCAAGAAATGACTGGACACATAGTGCCATGGTCAGTCAAATGTTGGACTTTAAGATTCTGGAGGCCTTTTCCAACCTAAATGATTCTATGATTTTCTCAGGGACAACATCCCACCCAATAGGGTGTATCCATTTTTCTGCTGTGTCCAGTAAATGCTTACAAGCTGAAGGACAAGGACAAGTGACCCTTGTGCACAGGGATTCCCACATGAACTGTAAAAAGTTGGCAAGTAGGTTTTTCCACTTGATCACACCCACAGACATTACTTGGCAAAATAGGTAATGAAGTAAAGCAACTGGGTGACAGTAAATAACTGCTAAGGTGAACTCAGAGTCCTTTTGTTTTGCAAACAGTACTGTGTGCCATTAATTACGGGCAAGGAGAAACAAGAGCACCTCCAAGGCAGATACCTGGAGAAGCAGAACATGACAGCGCCGGAACACTTCTCACTAGCAAAAGGATGATGCACAAGTGGGAGATACAAAATGCTCAGACATAATATTGCCTCAAACACCTAGCTCATCAATAAATTTGCCTCCCAAACATGAACACTTGATCAAATGCAAATATACAGAGAAACAGAAGGCTTTACTACTTTCAGCACAGATGTAAAAAATGTTGATATATTTCTTTATGAAACAAGCAAAGGAACAATAAGCCCCCTTCTCTGTGTTTTTAAGAGGGCAACTGTCCTGATTATGAAGGACAATAACATGAGGCTTAGCTTTTGCAAGCTTTTTAATTTAATTTCTTATCACCCTTGTTGATAGCAGTATCCCTTTTGTTTATATTTTAAAATTAACAAATAATCACGCTGTTTCAGAAATCTGCAAGAAAGGGACTCCCACCCGGGGGTGGGAGACAGCTGTGTTTACAACAATGTCATTAGGACTTTTCTGTCAGTAACTAACAGATCTCTTCAAGACTCAGTGCTCTGGCGGTCTGGACACGCTACAGCGAAAACTGAGCCATGAAAGGCCAAGCCCAGAGACTTCATTAATCTGTTTGGGCACCACAGAGACCTGCCAGAATAGAGCCACACCGCATTTCCGTGGTACAGCTCCAAGGAAATTACTCTTGTAGAAGAAAAACTATCACAGCAGGGGATCAGAGTGACAGCAGAAGACTCCCTTCTCTGTGAGCAACAGCTTTGAGAGTGGGTCCAGGTTTTTGCTGTTGAATGAACCTGATTTCTCTAATGGGCATTATGGTGAATGGAGAAATTCACCCTGCCACAACTCCCTTCTGTATAGCTCACCCCAAGCAGCTAATCTGGCCAGAGTTACCATGAAGAAGTCAATTCAAAAAAACAAATGCTACATTTTGGTCTGCAGACATAAATATTAATGATCTCTGACCGACAATCGCCTCTTAACGCCAGTGTAAGAGGAGAATGCAATGTTGTTGTCAAGCTGATACAACACGCAGCTTCAATTTCCAAACTGGGGATTCTGAGTAAGTGGTCAATTTCATACACTCCCACAGGAAGCCAAATTATTCATTCAGCACACCTTATTTTTATACATATTTGCATTCAAAATCTGTTGTCACCTGTTTGCATTAGTTGCAAAATGAAAGCTTCGACTTTCTCAGTTTTCTATTTATACATTATTTTTTTCCACACAGCAGAATGTATCTCTCCACTGCTTCCACAAAAATCTTGTCAACAACCTACAATTAACGATACCATGAATTATTTCACTGAGATGCAGTAATACCAAATGCCTCAACAATATTTTAAATAAATGCCCTCCACTCAGCACGTGAGGGAGGGTGTGTAAGGCCAGCATCTGCTAAACCACCACAATTTCTACACCATCCCTATTGGAAATACCTACTCATTCCCATGAGATTTAGCAGAAGGCATACTATGCAAAAAGAGGACAGCAGCTGGCAGAAAGGCTGCTTAAGTTCCCTACAGGAGTTTGTGCATGCTCTCATTTGTCAGGGTCACTTCAAAGGCTTTGCTTCCTACCTTGTGGAAAAGAAGGCATACAAAAGGGACTGTGAAGGACCACTTCACTGCCTCTTTTCCTCATTTCACTAATAGCTACTGTGAAGGGCACTGGGGATGAGGAGTGGAATTATGATAACCTGTTACATGCCCTCTCATCCAATGCCAGAGGCAGCACTTTCCAAGGCTCCACACCCAGGCTGTGCAAAGGGTTGCAGTGCCTGTTCAGGGACACATGCAATTCAAGTTCTGCCTTCTTTCCCACTTGACACTTCAATAACATAGGTGCCTTGAACAAAAAAGTTCTCAAGATTAACACTTTCAAACCAGCTACCTAATTTATTGACTTTTTCTGTGTAACTTTAGTTCATGTTGGGGAGGACGTAGGGGTAGCTGAGAATTCCAGCCCTAAATGCAAAGAGGAAAACTGGTATTTTAAAGACATAGATTTCATATGAAACTAAATGAAATTACTAACTTTGCTGTCCCCAGAGTTCCCTAAACTACCACAAGCCCAAAAGAGGAGGTTATTTTTCAGCTGAAATATCTCAGGACCCTAAAACTCACCTTCTGGGTCTATCACATTTCATACATTTCATACAGAATGGGTTAACATTTCCAACATGCCTCTGTCTTGTCTAATTGAACTGAGTGGTTCATGGAACCTCTCCTGAGGTTTGCATAGGGAGCTTGGAACAACAGAGTTGTGATTCCAGTTGACACTTCTTATGAAGAAAGGGTAATGCAAAGCAATACACTTGCAAGAAGTCTACAAGGCTTTATTTGAAAAGAAATAAAAGTATTTTAAACATCTAAAGTATCTACTTCTAGAGTATCTGGGGACTCAGCCACAGGTCACTTCCTAAAGTCACACCAAAAAAATGAACATCTGTTTCTGATGACCCCAAGTGGCTCCCAAGCCCACTGTGGCTCCCACTTAGGTAGCATTCATAATGCAATCTTCAAAATCCTTTAAGAACATGTATAACCATTTGCTTTTTTCATATTTAGAGAAGGAGAAGCACAGGACTTGACAGCGACTTTGCACAAGGACAAACAACTGGAACAGCCAAGGGAAGGACAGAACTCAGGTGCTTTATTCCTAATAAACTGCCTGACTCTCTAAATCATTTTTTATATTGCCATTTCCTAAGTACACTGTGGCACAGCAAACTCATTAATTTACTAACAACTGTTAGTAAACATTTTCCTGTAACATTTCCCCAGTTACCAGCTAATGTTTCATTTGAAAACTGAAGCTTTTATTGACGAAGCCATTTAAAATGTAAAATGAATCATGCAAACCTGCAAACAGGAGGGGAAAAGTAATCCACTGGATAATTACACGGGGACATTTCCAAACATGAGAGGGAAGGGCTGAGGAGACCTGGCCTGACAAGGCAAGTAGGAAAGGAGAGCTTTCACCTTTCTCTGGAAGCAGCTGCTGTAACTTGCCTAACCCCACCGGAATGCACATGCTGGGGCCATGTCTCGCCAGGGCTCTGGCATCGAGACTATGGCAGCTTTCCTGTGGGCAGGGAGCTAACTCACATTTCTGTTCTGTTATCCTGAAAGAAGTTTCCATGGAGACTGGCATGAAAATGGCAATAGACCAGTGAGATAGAGATGGAAAGCACTAGGGACAGAGAGTCCAAGGCCTCAAACTCCTCAGGCCAGGCACCGGGCTTGCCATGCCCACAAAGTTCAGCTCCATCCTTCCATAGCAGCAGCCTATCAAAGAAGGTTTGATGGAGTAGGTAAATGCCAGCCATTAATAGTAATCTGTCACAGCTCCTGAACACCTAGTTAACATACAGTAGATTGCTTCAGATGCATTTGTGTGTGCAAAGGTTGCTAAAAGCAGTGTTAAAATGGCACAGTAAAGGCAGACGTTTATTTCCCAGGACAAAGCACAGAATGCCAATGGCTAACCAGAAGACTGTCTTGTCTTGGGGTTTTACTGGAGCAAAATAACACTGATCAAATACTGTTCTCTGATTCCCTACAAGCAGGAATGATCTAGCTTTCGAGGGAATTAAGGAAAAAAAATCTCATTTTTTATGGAATAGTAACAACTCAATTGTTTCACATTTCTGGTTACTATAGCACACTTTGAGAAGTGCCAGTGGGAGCACCAAGATCCGCCCTTTCTCAGAGAAGGACCCAGGAATACTTTAACCAAACCATGACATGCACAGGGTGGGGAGGAGGAGGAGGAGGAAGGCAAGGGATTCCCTTCCTTCCTGGAGATACTGGGAGCCTGCAGAGGGATGGGCCCTGGCATCCAGAACAGGTTGAACCTGAGGGCTGAAATGTGTACCTCATCCTGTTCTACCTGGGCACTGCTCTTCAGAAAACATTTACATAAAATTCAAAGCTTAAGACTGTCCAGGCCAACAATAAAACCCATGCAAAAACAGAATAAAAGAAGGCTCAGGATGAGAGGAGCTTCCCCATGCATGGTTTCTGGGGGCTTTTTTCTTTGTGCTTTTTCTTTTCTTTTTTTTTTCCTAGATGAAGGCAGAGCTGACGGAGCACAGCCTCCCCACCACTGAGTTTAGCCAACGAGCACAACAGGATTCCAACACACATTTCTGCTTTTCAGACCCATTGTGAACTTTATGGACCATGTTCTTCCTCCATCCACAGGGCAAATGCTCCAGGAGTGATTCACAAGCCCTGCCACTCGGTACCAAAACATGCTCCCCTGAGCTGGTTAATTTAAGACTGGAATTAGTCTCTTTGTGCCGACAGCCTTTTTATGAAGGCAGCATAATCCCACAGAGCACTTACTGCAAGCATTTCAAATCCTGGTATTTTATAGTGTTACTTTTTACAACATGTGTGTATATTTGAAAGGTTTCTTTGATACATTCCTTTACCGCTGTACAAAGCATAAAATACAACCCACAGAGCTTCCAACTTATTGACATTGCTCCTTGCATTTGCATACATAATGGCAATGTCATCTAAATTGTTTTGAAGTACAATTTACAGCCTTAAATAAAATGTCAACTTTTAAAATATATTTCCGATTTTACTTTTTGTAGCACAGTGCAAAAAAGGCAGTTTAGTCTAGACAAAAAAGCTTGCTTAATCCAGTAATCTCTCTATAAACCACTGAAACAATGCCATCTATTTCTGTGTATGTGTCTCTGGAAAAACTAACAAAATTTCTGACATTTCTGGAGATACTAAAAAAGCCGTAAGTGACATGCAAGTATTCTCCATAGAAAGTTCTGAGGTCAGACAAGGAAACCGAAGTATTTTAACAGACTGAATAGCTTAAGTTTGCATTTTATGACACTGAGTAATGATACATACCCAGCAGTTTTACATCTCTACCTTAATTCCTCTTAAAAGTCTCCTTAGCAGCATAATAAATGCTACACGTCTGCTATGGAGGGGCTGGTCCTGAGAGTGCTGACAGAAACCCACCAGTCAATGGCTCCTGAGAATGCACCTCTTCCATTTTAGAAACTAACTTCACATATGACTTCCTTAGACAGCAAAGCAGGAAGCAAGTCATGGAGTGGGAGATGCTGAAGGACACAAAAGCTGCTTCTACTCCTTTTGCCCCAAAATAAATTATGCTGAGACTGTAAAATATGCTAAAACCAAAAAAAAAAAAAAAAAAAGAGCCTCACTTTCTCACTTCTTGTTCTCATCCTGTACCTTAAATATTCAACTCAATGTCCCACAAAAGCTGCAATTTCAACTGCTTGTCCAGTAAAGAAGACAAGATGGACAAGACTTTCCTATGTAGCAAAGGGCATCATACCATCTGCAAGCAAGTCGAAGACCTGATAATTCACTACAACCAGCTTCCAAGGAGAAAAAAAA
>VZRH01005486.1:1471547-1483533 GCA_013397555.1 Urocynchramus pylzowi | reverse complement strand
CATTGTAAGATAATTTTATACCTGATTTTCTGGAAAGGCCAAAAAAAAAAAAAAAGAAAAATGGGGAGAAAGGCACACCCAGCCATGCTGTGAGTTCACCATGTGCTCCTTGAACACCCATACAACAGTATTGTCTCCTTTAAAACCACACTTAGTTGCAATTTTCCCCTGTGAAAATATCAGTGCTGATATTTTGGATATTCCTCCTTCCTGCCTTTCCAACAGACTTTTTCTTAATTATTAACAGATTAATAATTCCGGTTACAAGAAAAGAAAGGAAAGAAGAAAAAAAATCCCTTGAAATCACAGATCCTTAAGATCTTAGAATTAACAGTAAGTGTGATAATTGATCACAAATTACCCTGAGAAATGACTGCTGACCTTTAGCTAGGCTCTCCACTACTGCCACTCACCTTATGATATTTTAGAACCTCACAAAGCACCTGTCAAACATATTAGCAGGGCCTTAGTTCGCTGCTTTCAAGAGGGTCACATATTTTGAAAGCTAGGAGATATAATTACTCACTTTTTCTGCATATACACACACCAGTGCACATTTTAACATCATCCATCTGGCACTCCTGCAGATGTTATTTGGGACCATTCAACTTCACTAGTGCAGCTCACACATTGCATCTCAGACCCCTGAAAAGGCATTGGGGTGAGGAACATGTTGCAACTGCAACGAATAATTATTATGCCCAAAGAATTCCTTCTACCTTCTTTTATTCACTCCCCAAATATATTTCAGGAACTATTCCTATCCCTTTGACTCTCAAGCATCAATGCATGTGCCACTGTAGGCAGAATACAATGGCAATCCAAAAAAGTATCACCATAGCAGAAATGCTTCTCCATAAGAGAAAAAAAAAACAAACAGGCAGACATAGTTTTCTTCACAAGAATTTACATATTAAAAGCTGTATTTATCAATATTTGATTTAAACGTCTGTGCCTGCACATTTATTGAACAAAGCCAGATGGGTGCAGGCAGCTGCACATCTGTATTAATAGAAAGGAAGAGAGAAATTCACAGTCAGCCACAGCAACAAATAACAGAATGAAAAATGTTTGGCTGAATTGTAAGCATTTTACCTCTGTTCATCAACAAAAACTGGAGTCTTTCTCAGGCCTACGTTCATCCTTAACTTGAAGGACCAAAGTTTTTAGGTTAGGAGAGTAGCAGATGCAATCAGTGAAGAGAGATGCTTGCAAAGGTGCTACACCCCACTTCAGACGTGATTAGGTTGACCTCTCCTCCTTGGCCACACAGGGAAGCTACAGTTCCTCAGTCAGATGATAAATTTCAGCTTCAATATTTAACTGCCAAGAAGAAATTTGAGTTTATAGTGAAGTAAAATGATGAAATGCCTTTTATGGAGCGGGCTTACATTACCACAAACACAATTAAGTTTTCAAGAATGTTCTTAGCATAAAGGATTGAAGTAAAAACTTCTATTTGTCTTTAAAATTACTTCTATTTGTCTTTAAAACTAAAGTTCACGTTCTGAGTGAAGCTGTGACTGCACCACCTATTTGAGCATCACATGTGATGGAAAAAGATGCACAACCCAACTTCTTTTGCAATCTGTACTGATGGAACCAAGATAAATTATCTTCTGCAGGAATTCATCAGTTCATAGGATGAGGCCAACTATTTGGGACAGCCTATTTTTAGTTACCAGACAAATAACCTTCAGGCATGCAAAACAACCATCAGTCTGACAGCTACCATAAACAGGAAAGGGCAACTGCTCACAGCTGTAGCACCTAAAGACTCAGATCTAAAGCCCCACAGTTTTCAAGAAACACTGTTCTGAAATTAAAACTACCCATGAAACTCCTCCTAATTGCTAAGCATGCTGGGTATGCAAATTTTCAAATTAAAGATGTTTTCTTGTTTAAGTGGGAGCTGAGTCCTTCACAAAAATTAATGGTTTCATAGATGCCGATCACCTATAAGGTTATGGCATTCTCTTAGGACTGTGGGCTGAGGAAGTCATATGCATTAAATGCAAAAATGAACAAATTAAGTATTAGGAGAAAGGACTGACGCAGGCAGTGCATGTTAGCTCTGATGGACTTTCTCATGGGGAAGAAAAAGGAATGGAGGGGGAGCAGCTAATCTGTTCTGCCAGCATAATGCAATTAAAAAATGAGCCTTGCATAAAACTGAAGGCATTTTGAGGAAAGGCCTTCTACATTTGGATCCTCCTTACAGTACTTGCACTTGAAGATGAAATGGGATAATGGGACCTCAGTGTGGGACTTAGAGACAATATAGGACCAGTGAGAGATATGTCACCTGCCTTTGCACTCAAAAATACATCTTCTAGATAAATTACTGAGATTATAGAGCCCAAATCATTAATGGTTTACTCTGAGTGAGAAGAAAACTCTATGCCTTTCAGTCTAGGTCACTACCACTGATAGCTCTGCTTCCAGAAGGAGACTCATACACAAAAAACGTAACTGGATACTATGCTTTTGCAACAGAACTTAAAATTAAACACTGACATAATCATGGAGTTTAGATCATAACAGCCGCCTGCCAGTCTATAATATTATGCTTAAATCTGCCAGTAGAACATGGAACAACATAAATATTGCATCAGTGCCTTGGAGTTTACAGTGTGTGTTTACAACTTTGCTTCACAAAGAATATACTTCATGTACTCTCCATTGGGAGCTAATATTAATTCAGCAACTCACTGAAGTGCTTTATGCAGAATAAAGGCAAATACCTTAATGGCAGAAGGAAGTTACTTCTTATAACAGGTTATGGAATAAAGCCATCCAACTCCCTACTTCTGTTGTGCTAGGAAGGATGCAGTGAAAATGGTGCTGCAGATCCAGCACTGGGCAGCAGGGACTGAGCGTGCAGCACAGACGTGGGAATTGCTGTGCTTTGCATCCAAGAACACTATCTCTGCAGAAAAGCCTTAGCTGCTTATCACAGTTGCTAATCACCACTTCTGGGAAAACAACAATGTGACAGGAAAAGCTTCAGTTTTGTTCCAAAATCCTCAATGCAAAAAAAAATATATTTTCAAAACACCCTCGTTTTAATTATTTTTCTGTGTCTCAGAAATGAAACAAAGACAGAAGCCCTGCTGATACCCCACCCTGCATGAGAGCACACATCTCTTTTGCAGGGAAGGTCACTTCCAAGCGTGCCATAAGTTATGCACAGAGTCACGACCTGCATGAGCCTCCCAGAGCCACCCGGGCAGGCTGCCCACTGCAGCACTGGAGCTGGGCAGCTCCTCCTGCCTCCAGAAGCTCTGCTGGTCCCTCAGGGCTGCTCTGCCCACCGAGGGCCCGCGTGTGCTTGTGCGCGCTTCACACTCCTCCTCTCCGCCCGCTCCGCAGCAGCTGCTGAAAGCTTCACCCAGCCCTCCACTCTGACCAAGTTTTAAGCAGGCTGTGCTGACGCCTCCCCTCACACACACGCACACCTTGTCTCCCGAGGAGGAAATTAAGAGCCAGATGAGAGGTGCCGGGGGCAGCATTTCTCAAGCAAGCGTACAGGAGCTGCGTGTGAGGCTCTCCAGTAAACTGTCAAGGCTGCAGCTCCAGTGAAAGTGTTATGCTTGCAGTTCTTGGAAACGATATGTTTTCACACGGTGACCACACATGAAGTCCCTCATGGTCACGCATGGCCACCAAGGCAGTACTAGGGGATGCCTTGTTTACCAGCATGATTTTATGGACTTTTACTGCCAGAAAACCCGGATGAGGAGTACTGGAAGGGGACAGAGTGTTTACATCAAGGAAAAAAGATCTCTCAGCCTGCCAGGAGCACAAGCCTTTCATGCCTTGGCCCTTCTATGTTTTTTTGTTCATTTCCTCATGACTCCATTGGAACCCAACACCCACACACTCAGCAAGAAGCATTTGCTTAGTAAGAAGAACCTGATGAAAACCCCAAGCAATACAGCTTCATGACTGAACAGCCTCCTCAAGTCTTTTCCTAAGGGAGGAGATCTGGTCTTGATTTAGCTGAAGTTTCAGCTCTGGTTCTACACAATGGCAAAGCCTGACAGGTACCATAAAGGCACCTTCTACTCTGTGCTATCAATCACAGCGGCTTCACTGATCATCTTCTCCATTGTTTGCCCTTCACTAGTAGCCAGCACAGTTCTGGGGAAGAGCAGACATTTCAGTCTGTTTTCCTGTGCCTAAGACCTGCAATGAAAATCACCCACGCTCACTTTTCAACCACTTTTCCAGGACAAGTGGCCACTGGGCACCACTCCTGCTGGGCCGTGCAGAGTTGTCTCAGGTTGCAGCGTGCATGATCACAGTGCTTAGAGGCAGCCACAAAGAGAAGGCACCTGGCAAATCTTCATCTCAGAAAACCAAGGGAAAGTAGGTGAAGCGACATCTTGTACTACACTGAAAGCAAAAATCTGACTGACTGCCAGGCCTCAGATCAGAGAAGAGCCACAGCTCCTGATTTGGCTCAAAAGAGAAACTCTCATGCATTTTAATAATTCAACCCTCTACAGCATGCCATGGTAGATGAAATCATATATATTTCCTTTCCAGAGTGCTTTCAGTTGCTTATAAATTTGCCAGTGTTGCTTAGCCAAAGCCAAGGGCTTGGTTCCTGCACGGGAGAGGCAGACCTCAGCCTGGCTGCAGCACAAGGGTGTCCCTGTTCTGACACCTTCTCTCTTGCCCAGCCCAGGGCAGCAAGAAGGGGCAGGAGGTTGCAAGGGATCATTGCTCAGCCAAGGCACATCCCCCCTCAACAAGTGACCTGAAGAGCAACCCCTTATCTCCCCTAGCTGTCAGAAGAGATGGGATTCCCCTAAAGGTGCTCCAGTGGTTCTTTACAGATCTGACACCAGAAGACTGGCTGCTTTGACTGAAAGATCAAGACCTGAACACTGGGCTTGGTTGATTTTTAATTTCCTCAGTAGACCTTCTCCAGCTTTTCCTGCTGCAGCCAAAGAGAATTCTGTCTCTACTTCTTCAGTAGAGAAGCTGCTGCAAAAGCTCTTTCTCTTTCTCTCACCATTCAAAACTGCCTTGTGCTACACTCTATGAGTATAGAGGTAATTAAAGAGATCAAAAAATGTAAAAATTTTAAATGGGAAATTCTTTTGCAACACCCTGTGAACACTTGAGAGTTCACCTGTGAATACATTGATTTCAACTGTTTTCTCCACCCTCTCCTGCACTGGAGGCAGTCAAATACCCCAACTCGAAGTTTGTATCTCACAAATGATTTTGCATGTAAGGGACAAAGAAACCACCATCCCATGAAAGACTCATTCCCCCCAAATACCTACAAATTTGAGTGACACAACAAATCAGCCATCCTCAGATAAGCAGAAGAGTTACTTGATGTGATGCTAGTTAGGGAAGCTGCCCTCATGGAACACTGCTGCTTTCCTGCTCACCAGCAGCTTCACACTCACCAGCTCAGCTCACCCCAGCACAAATCACTGCTGAGCTACTGAGAGCCTCCGCTTCCGGGTTTTAAAAGCTCACAAAATGCTGATCTCCACAGAAAAAAAAAAAAAAATAATAATCCTAGGCTAAAATTCTGCCCTTAGGTGGGGAGGAAGGGCATGAAAGGCAGACACCGTGGCAAAGCCCTTTGTATTATTAAAGGACTGAGCCCACCACTCTCCTGCAAGCACAACTCCCACACTGAGATCAGAATTCACAAATTTGAGGGTCAAGTTTTGTTCCAATTTTTGTTACAAAAACTGCTTGGGGTGAAGCTCCCTTATCTGCACTTTTGACAAATGTGATTTGCCATTAAACTAAACCAAGACTCATGTCCTCCTCTCTGCTTCAACAACTTTTTCATTGTCCCCCAGAAATAAGAAATGTGCACATTGTGTGTTGTAATCAACATCACAGGAGAATTCTGCTCCACTTTACACAAAACTTAGCCAGTGTCATTTTAAAAAGAGACATTTGGCATACACAGGTAAATGGTTAGATAATGGTAGATACAGATCTATAATCTCTATTTATGAACACAGGGAGCCCTAGATCCACTTCCCTCCTTCATCTCAGGAAGAAACAGCTTGGCAAATGGTTGGCAGTAGGACATTTTACAGTTTAAACAACACACACAATCCACAAATGCAATTCCTACCTGAGAAAATCCCATACTGTGCGCTGACTGACATGTCTCCTGAGGTCATTTTAAAAGCTACTTGTGTCCTATAGGTTTATTTTGCTGTAGAGTTGTTCTTTAATCTCCCAGTACCTATACATCAGGACCATGTCCCATCTGTCAGTTAGCTGATGGGCTGAGGCAGGGTGATGGAGAGCAGAAAGCGATGAGATTTCACTGCCCCTTGTCAGTCACTGGGAGGGGATGTGTGATTTTTCCCTGGTGGAACATATAATGAAAGGTTGCCCACCACCACATACTTAAGGCAGACAGCAGGATGATGAGCTTCTCTGAATCTCAATTTCAGCTCACATTCAGGACTGTGGACCTCAGTGCACGAATATATCCTGACTGCTAGAAATGTCACAGTCATCAACAAGACACACTTAGGAATGAGGGGAAAAGCCATAAGTGAGGAAACAAGAATTTTGGAATAATGGCCCGTTCTCTTCTAAAGCTATGTGAGACCACGTTTTCCTTTTTATTGTCCTTTCTCAGTGTTAACAAATAGGAGAGGCATTTCTTTAAAAATAGTTCATTGCCGGTTAAACACACAGGATAATCTTTCGTTCCAAACTCCTGAAGCTTCAGACTGCAGATGTTCTCCCCTGCTACAATGAATCCTAAAGAGCCTGACGGTGCCAGGACCCTTGCTTGGCTTATCATTACTTCTATAGATTATATTTATGGCAACAAAGCAGGGCAGTTTAAATGAACTGCTTTTCAAGGAGCAAGCACAAGCAGTGATGCCGCATGCCATGAAAAGAAGCTTTTTCAGTATCTTTTTTGCAAGTGATGTGGCTTTGCCTCTCAGACTAAAGCAACCTGGTGCCCCCTATGCTGAGGAAGTCTGTGTTCCCAGAGTCCACCAGCCAACATGTAGGATTTTGTGGTTATAAAGAAAGCTTGAGTAAAGCACATTTGGAAATGCAGTTCCCTAGCAGGAGCCCTGGGAAACATTTGAGCCCAATGCCTCAGAGCTACAGAGGCAGAAAGAAGTGAACAGATGTAGCATTAAGTTGAACGCAAAGTTCTCGGTGCTGCAGTAACCAAAGTGAAAGGGAGGAATGTAAAAAGGTAAGGGATTTATTACAGCCATGATCTCATTCCCTCTATGCTCCTGCTAATGCGCATAAGAATTTTGCAGTTTTCTTTTTAATGGATGCTGTTTCCATGGGCACAGAGGTAGTACTGGTCTGCACAAAGGCAACTCCTCTGGCTGTCCACAAAAAGCAATGGATATTTTTATCAATTAGTATTATTTCACTAGTGCCTCCATACATAGCCACAGATCTTCCCTCAAAAACCCAACTGAAATGGCAGCATGCTTGTTCTGTCAGTAGTGCTAAATTCATAGAGACACGTGGTCAGAAAACACCAATTTGTGCTTTACTTTTTATGCAACATACACAGCATGGCTGTGGGTGCTTCCTTTCTAAATGCACCCACATAGACCACAACATATGGCATACAACTTTTGCAAATATCACCCTGGCGGGGATGCCAAGGGAGTCTACTGGTGATGCAGCTGTTGTAACATCTCCAGAAACCAAGATCAGTAACCTTGTCCACCTCATTGTGTAAGCTGGTACAATGATATGCACTGCTTTTTCAGAAGAAACATCTGTGTCACTTTTATTTGGTGAGTGTATGCAAGCAGCTCCATGTCATCATACGGGTGCACAGGCAATTAAGCCTGGCATTTCCATTAGCTCGTGCAACACGAGTGAGACCAGGCTGCTTCTGAGCTGTTACACCTACAGGTCAAGACAAACTTAACCTATCAGTTCTTAAGTATACTTGCACTTTATTTTGACTCATCTGTTACTAGGGATGAAAGCATCCCAGTTTCACAGCTAATTCAAGTTTAAATTTACCCTCATTCACTTTCACATTTCCATGTAGACCAAGCCACTTCAATATCTTTCCTTTGACAGGACTTTGTTCATAACTAAAGATCTCCAAACATTAAAATGCCCCATGAGAAAACATGCTTTCTTTCACTTGATGCCCACTTGAGACAGCGATCACTTCTACCTACTTTTTTTTAACATTCACGATTTTCTCTTAAAAACCATCATACTCCAGCAGCATGCAATTCCAGGGAATTTTTTTTTTTTTTTATTAAGTAAAAGCTAAAATTTTATCCATTATGACTAGAAAATCAAATTACCCAAAGTCACAAGCAAATAAAAATTATATCTATCTGAAAATTATAAAGCAGTGTAGGATTTTGAGAGGAAGGGACAACCACATGGTGACTGATTGTTGTGTCTGGCTTTTCCTGTGTTTTCACTGCCTGGGACAAGTTGCACACAGCTGCAGCATCACTGCTACTGTGCCTAGGCTAGCACAAGGTGAGGTAAATGGGAATTTCTGCTGCTCCGCAGGGCAGACCTGATCTAAGACTATGTTTAGAAAACAAATCAGAGTATTCAAAACCAGGTAGAGTTTTCTGTCAACATCAGTGTGAAGGGAGTTGATGTCATGGTGTCTTAATGTACATAAAGACAGCAAACTCTCCCATTTGGGATTCTGTAAACTCTGTACTGTCTAAAATAACCTTTAAAGACACCAAGAGATATTTACTCTAAAGCAGGCTTATTGTCAGAGACATTCTTCAAATTTCTTATTGACTTCATTGTTTATAAATGATGTTGAATTTACTCTTTAAAGCGGGAAAACAAAATACCCACTACCATTTCTCTACATGCATGAACAGCAGACTTGCTGTAGTGCTTGCATAATAGATGGTGGGAGCTCTCTGCCTTTGATGTCATCTTAATGAACTCAGCATAATTGCCTTTTTGAAACAATGGCAAAGAGCACAGTAGTACTTAAATACAGCTCCACTAAAGCAAGGATGCTCTTGGTCGTGTGCCAACTTCCCATCTCCAGGTTCTTCATTACTTCATCTCTCTCTTTTCAAAACCCTCTTTTCTCCAAAATACAAGGCCAGGATCTCAGCTGATATAGAATGATGCAGCCTTGTGTAATATTTACTAATTCATCAGTTCAGAAAAGAAGAGACATAAGTGTATCCCAGCCTTCTCCATGCTCAGCTGTGGCAGCTCCAGCTCCCTGTGACACCCACCAGCCCTCCTCTGTACCATTAGCTGGTGGGTTGGCTGGGTTTGGTACCAATCTCCTGGGATGGGAATGGAAATTCTGCAGCTCTCACAGCAACTTCCCAAAGCAAAACACTTTAATTAAATAGAAAAATTGATTAGCATAGCACTTGATTAATCTCTAGGTTTATCTGATTTTGCCACTCAAGTTCTCAGTATTTTGCACTATTACAGGTTACCAACATACAGCTCTGCTGCACACACCAATAAACTGAGTACAAAAAAAATATTTTAGGGTAACTACTTGTTTTTGAATGCTCAGTAATGACTGTATTACAAAGTGAATGTGACAGGAAAGCTACAAAGAAATCATGCCTTTCTTGAAAGCCAAATTCATATCTGAAAACATCTCTCTGGAATTATACACACCAGGGTATACCTGTCATCCCTAATTTGGCAGTGATGGGCTTGGCTGATTGTGATTTAGCATTTGAATTTTCACTTTGCTAAGAAAAAAAAAAAGAAAAAAAGAAGGCTATATCTTTTAAACACAGAAGCTGAAGATAGATATTTAAATTTGAGACTCATCAAAATAAAATTGCCCTAGAATATGCTGCTCCTTTTATCTTTTTTGAAGAGATTTTGATAGAGTCTTGTAGTGAGAAAACAATGCACAACAGATCACCCAGTGAAACCAGTAACTGGTTATGTATGGATCTGAGCAGTACTGAAGAACGGGGCTGGGAATAGTGAGTATCATCACACTGTAACTTTTAATCCAGCTCAGACACTTCTCACACCAACTAAAAGTCTTCTGATGAAGCTAAAATAATCTGAGAATATGCTATTACATGATCAGAATGATTGTTTGTCTTTAGACTTCTCTCTAAATCACCTAAGACCTTTGCATGCTATATAAATAAATTACAACCAGTATTTTAGCTTCTTTCAGACACAGCCATTATAAGAATGTCACTGACATTTTATTCAGGATATTCTATTTAGTTTGAAATATGATAGGAGCCTAATGAGGTTTTAACCACAGAAAGGCAAATGCTAAGAAGCCTGAATCCAAATATACCTAGGAAAATTAAAGGGAAAATCCTATAAAAACTATACGGAGAGCAAGCTGATGGTACCTAATGCTGAGCATACCCTCTTTATCTGGAGCTCTAAATAAAAAAAGCCATAGCAGGAGGACTGTAGCAGTGGAGACTTTGCTCTGGCTGCAGTACATTTACAGAAGCCTGAGTGCTCCAGTAAGGACACGCTGACCGCAGCTGCCCAGTCCTTGGCTGCAGAGACAGGATCTCACGTGGCAGCCTAAGACAATGCATCCTGCAGAACATTTTCCCGCAGGCACCAGGCGATACAAACCAGAGGATGAGCTGGACAGCTGGCATGACAGAGCCCCAGCTGGGGCTGCCCCAGCACAGAGCCCTTGCCCCACCAGGCAGCTGTGGAAGAAAGCACTCTCCTGCCTTCTCACTTGCCTTCACCTAGCACACGGCAGGGTGCACATCCTCCATGACTTTCTACCATGGTGCTCTTTCATTTATTTATGAGTTGCATAGCTCACCTAACTATCAGCCACTTTTTATTTCTGCTTGTGAAAGCTGAATGCAGAGGTCCTTCAAACCATTAAATATCCATCAGTAAAATAACAGTGTAGTTAGAGAAGGATTAACATATTCAAAATATGTATATGTTCTAAAGTTAATTAATTTCCAAGCACAGGCGCTCATATGACCACTGGTTAGGACAACCTAAAAGCAATGCTTGAGCAGTATAAATCAAATTAAATTGCAAACCAATTCTGAAGCTGTATGTTTAAGTGCCCCCATCAACTTGCACGAAATTATAAAAACCAGGAATTAGGAACAAAACTCTGACTTGACATTCTTTTTCTTAATTTGAATTTAACTGGATTACACATGAATTACTAATTGCTGTTTCTAGTGACCCATGGTGATAATATGAGCTCTGTATTACAATGACCTGACATTTAATTAGTTTGTATGAGCAGATTATGCAAAGTTTTATCACGAAGTGATTTAAACTGATATTGCCCTTGGTAATGCAACACAGCAATAGTGAAGTCTGTGCGTTGGTACAAACATAAAATTTCAAAGAGAATCCATTAAAGGAAAAACCAATTGATTAAATGCAAAATGAAAACAAGCTCTGCAGAGTATTAGGTACTAAATTCTATTCAACCAAGCTTCAAACTTTGTAATCATCAACTTGAACTATGTAAAACAAGCATTAGTCACACTTCAACTACCGAATAACTCAGTTTTTATATTACTTGCAATTCAAAAAAAATCCTGAGAGCTCCACTAGACATTTATATGTGAGCTACAAAACCAGCTAATCTAGATATCATTTTGTGTGGGAAGGAAGCATTTGCCTGCCTGGTCCCCATATGGAGTAACACTCTAAAATGGGTAGCAGAATAAGAAAACATGGACACCACTCTGCAGAAGAAAAAAACAGGAATTACTCTATGACAAAGTATCTTCCTAACAAGCTGAGAATGTTTCTGAAGAGCTACTAGCAAGTTCAAAGAACGTAATCCAATTAAAAAAAAAGGCACAGATGCCACTGAAGACCAGACTCCACTTAATTTACTTCTGCCCATCACTGGAACATCTGATATAAATCAATAACAAAAGCATTGGCCCTTTCTAGCTTCATTTACTCCTTCAGGGCATGTTCTGATAGGAGCTTTTTTTTTTTTTTTTTTTTTTTTTTTTTTGGGGGGCCTTTTTTTTTT
>VZRH01005486.1:1437226-1471486 GCA_013397555.1 Urocynchramus pylzowi | reverse complement strand
AGGGTTTTTTTTTTTTTTTTTTTTTTTTTTTTTTGAGGGGTGCCATTTTTTTTTTATTTATTTTTAAACATACTCTTAAAGATTTATTAAGGGAAAAGGAAGTACTGATTTGAAGAAATCCTAGTCCCATATTGAAAGAATTTTCTTCCTACTGAAGAAGAATTTACACAGATTACAGACTTCCTACAGGCTTCATCTTTATGTGATAACCCCTAAAATGTGTTTCTTTGCTGAACCATTAGATTGACACCATCTAAGTGCTGCTTGGTGAAATTCTGGACATCTCTAAAGAGAAATGAGTCCAGGCTCTTGCGGAAATGCTTGCCTGTCTAGAACAGTACGGAGTAAGAAAGGGAGATCAAGTTTCAGGTTAACAGCAAACCATTAGGGACACCTAACAATGTTGCCAAATAATCAAGAGAGCCATTGAACAATAACCCAAGGCCTGTCATTGGAAAACAGATGCTGATCTTTGTTTTGGACAAGTGTGTGATCAGATGGTCAGGCTGTATATTTTATCTGCTGTTCATTTTTGTTGCTTCTGTGCCAGGAAGGACCATTTGATCCTGCGAGGCCCACAGAGGAAACAGGAAGCTGTGTCAGGGAAGGTCTAAGCTGGATATGTAAAAGGTTTTTATCACAAAGGGTGGATGAGCACTGGAACAGCCTCCCCAAGGAAGTGGTCACAGCACGAAGCCTGGCAGAGCTCACGAAGCATTCAGACAACACTCTCAGGCTCATGATGTGATTCTTGTAATGTCCTGTCCAGGACCAGGACTCAATGGTCCTGATGGATCTATTCTACCTCAGCCTATTCTGTGATTCTATAATAACCCTCTTGCATGGGCCAGTCTGACGTAGCCTGAAACATTTGGGTCTCTGAGGGAGAATTCTTACTTCATATTTCTATTTCTTGAGTACGTGTGTGTGTACCTTTCTGGTTTCAGATTTCCACCAGCATTCATAAATGAACATTCATCTCCAAAAATTATGATTCCTCATGACCTTATTGACTTTGTATCTGTCAGGGTCTATCAAGATACTCAGAAGACAAGAGAAGCTAGCTGGATTTGATAAGGACCTGAATAGTAGGTAGCTCCTCAAAACCACAGGAACTAATTATCTGTAAATCCAGCACACAGCCTGCAGTTAGGAAGCATTTTCCAGAACAATGTGTGGCACACCCTGTCCTTGTCTCCTGTAAGATACAGGCCAGCTGCTCCCAGAACGCTGTCCCAGGTCACCTTTGCCTTCGGTGCTGGCTCAGTGCAGAGCTGCTGGGTGGGAGCACAGCTGTGCAGCCAGGGCTGCAGGAGCACAGCTGCTGCCCCACAGGATGGTCCATCTCCTCAGCAGCACCCCAGAGACCATCTTGCATCCAGCAGGGCTTACAGTGCATGTCTTGGACATGCCAGTCCCCTTTAAATACTTTCTCACTTTTCAGCACTACAGTCACTCAGCCCCTTACTGTCGCTGTTAAAGAAGACCTAATCTTACAGGAATTAGTACTACTTTTCAGTTAGTCTGCCCTACAGCCCTTGGAGAAAACAAATAACCAAGAACCTCTGGGTCACAGATCACTGCAGCCATACAGTTTGCCATGCCCATCTGCCTGGTGCCAGAGGACTTGAACTTCTACAAAGAAAAATGCAAAAAACAAAAAACTTACAAGAACTTGCACACTCGCTTACCTTTAAAAGTACAAGGGTACTTCACTCACATGTCCTCACTCTTCCAAAGATGTCTCTACTTCACTGAGTCATGACTGATAATTTCCAAAATCATCTCTTGGCAATGAGGTACCAGTTTCATCCATTTCTCATTAGATATTAAGCCCTTAAAATATATTGCTAGCTTTGAAAACTACACACAAAGTGTATGTCTCTAAATTGCTTGTAATATTTGAAATCTACCCTACAGCCTGAGCTTGAAAATTGCACACAGCTGAAGTCTACCTCTATTATTCATTGGCTTCAATGAGACTATTCATGCAAAAGGTCCAAGGCAGTTTTAGGGCTTTTGGTACTATGTGTGTAGATATATCTTTTTACTTTTAAAAATGAACGGGGATTTTGAAACAAGCATGAAGATCATAAAGTGGGTAAAGATTTTTTTAAACCACCACCAAAATGCAATCATGCTGGAAGAAGCTGACAAATTTCAGCAGCTCTTTTTCATTAAAGTGCATTACTTTAAACAAAAGCCCCCAAGGCAAGCTCTGTGAGAAGTTTGCCATGATGGGAATATACTCATGTGAAAGAAATATAGCACAATCTAGCACATTCATAGAAACATCACTTTTAAATATAAAGTCCATTATTCATTATTAAAAGAAATGGATACATATGTGAGAAAAACACCCATCTTGTGCCTACATGCCTGACAGCAGCTTATATTCTTTGCAGAGTATTTTACATCCACAATAAATGTGAAAGAGATGTATCTATCTAGCTTTTAGGATGTTTCTTCAGGTTTATCGCCACTGGGAAATAGCTGTGTCTGATTCAAAAAGAAAAGAAAGCTGCATTTATCGAGTGAGTTAAAGTGCCAGGAAATTCAAAGACATGGGAATGCTGGACAAGTTGAGACACAAATGGCCATGTGTGCTTTACACTGTAGGGCACATGGTAGCCCCCCATAACAGGGGGACATTGTCAAAAGCTTGACAAAATACACTTCATAAAATAAAGCGGTGTAAGTCTTATTTCATCACAGTCACAGCAGTTTATGATGCAAGGTACTGCCTCAGCATTTTGTGGGGTATTCTTTTGGTCTCCTGTTTGAAACTAACCAAAAAGATAGATGGATATTAATAGCACTGGTGCACAAGCAAGTTATCAGAGTGCATCTAATTTAATTGCTGTTGTATTTCTTAACCCTAGCAGGGCACACAAATACTAAAAAACAGTCACTTGTGCCAAAGAATCCATATTTAACCAATACATCAGGTTAAGATTCAAATTTTTCTTCTGCAGGATATTCCCACTGTTAAAATTTACAAATGACAGATGCTCTGAAATTTCCACAGTAAAGACATTTTAAGGAATGTCATTAACACTTTCTAAGACCTTTGTGGCCCTGAAATTGCACAGATGGCATCTCCTGAAGCCCTGATGGTCCTCTCCAGCTGTGCAGTGAGACAGTGCTTGGAGACTGGTGGTAGCTTTTTGTTTTGGAAGTTTCTCAAAACATGTTGCCTTGAAGTGTGGCAATTTCAATATGCTGTGGCTTTTTTCCTCCCCTCCAACAATAACAAGAAACACATACCTGGGGAATAGATAGAGAGTGGAAGGAGACAGAATTCACCATGGATCGTATGTTCCCATCTCAGCTGGAATAAAAAGTTAAATAGGAACACTTTTTTGCTGCACCTGTCAGAATCAACAGTGGTTGATTCTGCAGTCTTCAGAGTTAACTGCTTGGCTGGATTTGGGGTTGAAATTTGGTTGAACTACTCAGAGACCCACTTGCACAAGGTTTACACATCTGAACATGTACTGGAATTGAAATGCATATTGCCTTGCATACAGGACAGTATCAAAGGGCAAGAGTAATTACCAGAACCCCCTGCCTCTGCAATTACCATGCAGCACTAGGTTTTAGTCAGGGAATTTCTTAAAATTAGCAGCAGCTTTTGCTCATCTAGGAGCACCAGACAGGATTTGGCAGGTGATGCACAACAGGATCAAGTGGTTTCTGGGGGCACACAAGGCACCAGCTGACTCAAAAGGTAATTTTGAGCCATTGCAGAGAGCCATAACCTGTTGGAGAGGGCAGCAAGGGTACCTTTGCTTTGGTAACATGGATCAGGTTCAAGACATCCATCCACCCTGCCACCTTCCTCTGCTGCATTCAGGAAATGCTTACCCAGCTTGTAAAGGTGGCCTGCTCTGCATACCTGTACAGTGGCCAGCTGAAATCAACACCTCTGTGACTATACAGACCATTGCCTTGTACACCACAGCACCTTCTCTTTCAGAGTGTATGGGCTGAATGTGGGATGAGTTTTGGACATTCTTGTGTGGCATGGCTTTTCCCTGAGATGAGGACCAGTTAGAGGAGCAAGGCCCTGTCACCAAAGTCTAAAGAAGTTCTAGCCCTCAAGGGTACAATGGAGGAGGATAAGCAGCAGGCTGCTTGAAATCTGCATTAGGAGAGGGAGTTTCTCTCTTCTTCCTGGAAAGCAAGAAGTAATTTTGAACCACTTAACTGTAATGCCTGCATCGCCTTTCTGGGACTCATAGTTCTTTCTCCACTTTTGCAGTTGTAGCACAAGTTGAGAGCCTGGCTTTAGACTTTATAGTGATTTTGGTGGGCTGCCAGCACTTCTTGGAGCACACAAGGCAACAAAGCGAGGTAGCATTTTTTTAATATTTGATATTGCAGGACAAGTTGGATGTCATTCTATGGAGTAGGATAAAAATAAATAATAAAAAAGAGGCGTTTCCTTAACCAAAGGGCATTCTTAATGCTGCGTATGATCACTCACTGCAAACAGGAAAAAGAAAGGACCTTCTCAAAGGAAAGGTTGCATACATCTTTTGTAATGGAATGTTTTAAGCAATTTACAAGTAGGAACTGCTAGTGACACCTCCATTAAACATGAAAGATAAATCAGTTAATCTGGAAAAAGTATACAAACCCAACAGGAAAGGGAAAAGTTTCCCAACTGATCTATTTGAACTAAGAGCCATTGATTTCACACAGGCACTACTCCTGATTAGAACTGGAAAGCCAAGTTTGCTACTGTGATGTTATTTTGCTCTTGTGAATTTGAAGCAGTGTGAAGGGCAGAGAGACAGAGGCTAGGTTTTAATAGGAATTACATCTAAACTCTGCTCATCACTGAAGATAGAATGTAATCACTTAGTACAACTAAGGACACTGGTGAAAAAATTCTTGATGTCAAAATGTTGCTGAAGTGACAGCTCTATCACCATGAGAACAAAACTGCAGGAACAAAATTCTGCCATAGCAAGATCCTGACGCATTAGTAACCTTGAAAAAACCTGTGACAAATGATGTGCTCAAGCCCCTAAACAAAACCAGCAGTAGTTTGATACATGCTCTAAAAGTGAGGTAGATTTTGAAGTTTCAGTCACTCCTGTATATTTACAAAATGCAAAATCAAGGCAGAATGTGTGTCATAGATTCACAAACCTAAGCATAAACCCACCTGCTGTAACTACATTCCATTTCTCATCCTAGTTAGTTTGAACAGAAGTTCTCTTGCCTAATTGAGGAGGAGAAGCCTATTATCCCAAGGCACTGAAAAACAAATACATTCCCTGTGGCCTGAATAAACTAGGTTCAAGAGGCTGCCGAACAGGGAGGCTAGCCAGTCTGCAGAAAATTTTTAGCTATCTGACAACTACATTGAAATCTGGGACTAGACATCAAGTACATGTTAAGCCAAGGTCCTGCTGCCCACAAGCCTCTCCACAAGAAAATGCAAGTGGATGGGTAGACAAATACATATTTGCATCCAGATAACCATATTCAGGAAATCTTGATAAAATGTGTTTCATTTTTTCAAATACCTTCAGTACACTTTCAGATTAATCAAAGTGACTTCAAATCCCAGAAAGATACTGAATGAAATTAAAATATTTGCAAGCAGCAATTAAGCAGACAATGAAAGTTATAAACAAACATAAAAATGGCTCACATACATAACACATCCTATAAACTATTCCATGGTATCATGGCTCTTATGGAGAATGAAAAAGCAGAGGCTGTACTAGGTCTTGACTTTAGTAATTATTCTGACACTTGTTCATAAATTTATCATAAACAAGACAATCAACCAAGCTATAGGTGAAACTCTACAGTTTGGTACATGACTATTTGAAAAATCATACAGGCATCGCTTCACTGCCAAACAGGAAAGCTGAATTAAGTGCAGGAACCTGTTTTCATTCTGTGAGTTTTCAGTATTTTCATTACAAATTTGGTATGATGAAGGAGGAAACACCAGGCCTGAAGAGAGTATCAAGGTGAGAAAGTACAACAGATCCTTTAGAGGAGGAGATTTAGTGTCAAAGTAATCCTGAGACAGAGGGAAAGGTGCCTGAGCCAGTGTGGATTCACTTCAGTAAGTCTGGAGCTACAGACTAGGAAACGTGATGACTGCGTGTTCATATATGCACATATGTGTGTGTGTGTATATATATATATATATATATATGTGTGTGTGTGTGTGTGTATATATATATACACACACATCTATATACCTGTGCAGTTGAAAAAAGCCATAAGAGAGGAAACAACTGGAGAGGCAGTGGGTCTTCAGAACAGGATTGGCAAATCTTAATGGATCGTAAACTGCATTGCAAGTCAAGAACATTTTGCTTTTGAGAGGAAGCAAATATCAAAGTGGGATGTATAAAGGGGAGCACTGCTCCTAAGACAGCTGAAGCAAACCTTCTGCTTTGCTCAGAGGCAGCAAGGCTCCCACAGCTGGAGCACTGCAGCCGGATTTGGGCGCAGTATCTAATACCACAACAACGCAGGCTGACTTGAAGGATTTCAGATGAAAAGAATTATCACCAGAGGTCTCAAAACCTATCCTTAGAGGGAAGTCTGGGAAAAGCAGAGTTGTTTAGTCTAAAAATAAAGATGTCTGAAGGGAGATGCGATAACGATCTTCAAACATAGAAAAGGACTGCTAGAAAGAGAAAGGAAATAAGCCCTTTTCCATGTGGGCCGAGGTTTGTATGTATAGAAATAGGCTGAAAAGGCAGCAAGGGAGATTTAGGTTAGACTTGAGGAAGTGCTTTCTTCTAGTGGTAAGAATAGCTAAGTCCTGGAAGAACTGGCCTACAGAGATCTTGTGATCACCATTATTTAGGCCATTTAAGAACAGCTATATAGACACTTGTCGGAAACGTAATGGTTTTATCTGCACTGTCTTGGGGCAGGTGGATGGACTGAGTGACCTCTACAGCACTTTTTTGCTTTCAACTTCCACTATAAATATGAAAAATAAGTGATTGGAGTATAAAGATGTTTGTTTCTAGCAGAGCATCTCTCTCTTTGAAAATGTATGAGCAGTCACTAGACTAGTGCTTGGTGTCATCACAGCACCTCCTCTGAGTTTTGGTACACAGACAAAGGCAGTAGAGGGGAGTGCCTCAGAACTCACAGGCAGACCTGAGACCTGAGTATGGTTTGCAACAATGTTTAGCTTCTATCCTGAAATAAAGAGGACACAAGCTCAATCTCTCTTTCTCCCCAGGGAACAGGTGTTCAGTGTTTGCTCTCTACCATCCAGACCAGAAACAGAGACACAGCAACCACAGAAGGAGTGGGAGCTGGCCTCTATGCCATGCTGCCCAAGAAACATTTTCATCCATCCTCCAATTTTACTGCAGGAGATTTGAAAACAAGACTTTCTCTGTCAGTAAAGGTGCAGGCAGGAAGATTTGGTCCATTTAACACTAGATATTTACCCAGATGACTTTAAAAGCTCTGCATGGATTTTGGACCAGCATTTTTTTTCTCTTGTGGGAGTGTAGTAAAACACCAGCTGCTGTTAATGTACCTTGGTGAATAATCACACTCAGCTAATTTTCAGCTATGAATGATTAAGCACTTCATACAGTATGTGAACATAAAGAGCCATTTTCTCACACTTAAAATATATTTGATTTGAGAACCCAGTGAGGTGAACCCACCCCACACCAGTATACAGACAAGCAGCAGAATTAGACAATTACTCTTTTGCATCCATGATCTTGTGTGACATACAAATTCTACCAGAAAGCCATGACACCCCTGCACAAATTGATACTTCTGCAACACTGTTCAAGAGCTGACTGCACTGCCTGCTTTTACCCCTGGGTTGCCATGCGCATACTACACTTTGCATCTTTCAGAATAACATCTCTAGAAAATTTGAGTTTTTTAAAAGAGGAAACTGTCAAAACTTGGCAGGTCACAATTTTTTAAGCCTCACTCATTACTAGTATTTACTCCTGCAAACCATTTGCTGGAAATCAGTTTGACAGAAAAAATACTGTTCACTGATCTGACACAAAAATTGCCAAGTCACACTATCATTCCACATGAAGACAATTGCTGCTGCTTTAGCAGGGACTTGGGTTTGGGTTTCCAGCCTCAAGTCAACAAAAAGCACACTCTTACAAAGCTTTATTATGGAAAAGATTTTAAAATTCTCCTGAAGCTAGAAAATTCAAATGTCTTTAGGGAACTCAGTTTTCTACTCCTTCATTCGCTCGTTTCCTACATGAATACATATTGCTAAACAGGAGCGAGGATTGTGGGCTTGACCACCCAAAAAGCACTCTTGGTGCTTCCACCAAGAGTGGTTACGTATTGTTCTCCACTACAAAAAGGTAAGAAAGATGCTCTATTGTTTTAGTGCTGACAGGAATTTTGGAGGTCACATCCCTTGGAAAAGCCCTTGTAGTTATGCACAGTAGGTGGTCATCCTTTCTTGAGTGATTTTTGCTACCCTCCATCCTCAAGAAACTCCTTTGCATGACACGCACAACACAGCTCTGAGAAGCATGGGCTGTCAGGAAAAAGCTGTTCTGATTCTGCACCAGCAAATGGAGGTCTGTACGTATGGTAATAACAATTTACTTTTTATAGAATAATAATAGGCTTGGGTAATTCCTGTGCCAACAGATCAGCGGCTACTGTTTCCACTCAGAGGTTATGAAAGATTCTGCCCTCACCCCTTTCCAATGGCCTCTTGTTCCAGAACAGCTGAGTGTTATTTTTAAGCCATAAAATTGTAGGAGAATGGCTGGGCAGCTATTATTAACAATCATACAGAATTCCGCATAATGTGTGTCTCAGTCCACTTTATATTCTACCACTTAGCACAGAAAGCACAGGCTGAAATAATTTACAGTCAAGTGACATTTTGCATGTATAAAAGATACATCTATTTGAACAAGGTGAGTTCAAATCTGTGGTCTCTGTTCAAAGAAAACTTAAATATAAGTCAATGAGAACAATGTCTGTGAAAACAGGGCCTGCCTGGCTGCTTTCAGAGCATAAGATCAAGTTTATTCTTTCCAAAATTCCTTAGTGTGCAGGACTCAGGAATAGCTCTTTCATCTTCAGGTTCTCCATTCCCCTGATGATCCACCTGCAGTTACTACTCCAGCTGTCCTTTTCCTGAATATAATGAGATTTTTCTGCCTTTTTCTAGTTGATTCTCACCTGCTTTCTGTTCACTTCTACCTTTCCCTGACAATGATATCCTCTTCCCCTTGTCCATCCTTCTTTTATGACACAGGAATTGAGAGCAAGTAAGGAGAGGAAATTGCCATGGTGGCTAAAGGGATGAACTGGCAAAGAGAAGAATTTAGGTCCTTTCAGGAGGAAATACAGCAACTCCTATTCAGATTTCCTGGAGATTTTTTTTCTTCCTTTTCAGATTTGTGAGAAGGAAGCCAGAATTGAATCTTTTCCTTCCTCCTTTCAGGTTCAACAGGAAATTAGCCGAACAGCTAAAGAGCCCACTCTGCAACCCTCCCCCAGCAGGCCGTATGAATGTCTCCAATTGTTACATTTTGTTAACTGCCACATAGAAGTTATCACATTAATGCAACTTTGATGCCAAGAATAGTTTAAACGAAGTTAAATGAGTAAAGCATGCCTAGTAGTTCCCATTGTTCAGCCCCATAGACAGGCAGTGAGTTGGATAATTGGGCATTCTGACACTTCCAACTCATTTGTTTCATTACACTGTGTTGCTTGCACTCAAATAAACATCTGCAAAAATTGTGAACAAACAGATCTAGGAATTCTTCATGAGGAAAAAGCTGCTGTATTCAGATTGATTATGCACTAAGAACTTCTAGTATTGGAGGGTTATTTTGTTTTAAGGACGAGGGCTTTTTCCTCCCAAATGCATGTCATTCTAGAGTAACACAAGCCATTGAAGTCAAAGCCCTGAATATCACACAATGGACATCATACTGAAAGCAGATTCCTCTAAGATCCTGAATTTATCCTAATATCACATCCCATCATTATTATTATGTAGGTACCTTTCACCCTAACAGGGACACACAGCACTTTGCAGAGTCAGAGTCCCACAGCCGGACTCCTACAGTTCCTGGACTTCCACTTAGAGACAGGCATTCAGCCCCTGCCAAATAAAATACTCTTCAATGGATATAACTTACTTGTGAGCTTTTCCTAGCTTTTTTCTGGTATAGCTCTCCTGACTTCCACAAATTTTTCCCAGCAGAGAACAGCTCTGACAGCAAGAGTTACAGAATTGTCAGGCTGGGCACCACACACTTTTGTGGCCTAACGTGCCGCTGGAACGCAGCGCGGACCCTCTCGGTGCCTTCGTGCCGGCGCTATAGGACGTGCCACAACACATCAAGTCCACTTGTACATCTAGTTCAGTAACCTGCCTCCAGCAGTACCTCTGTGCTTCAGGGGGAGACAAACCTTTTGTAGTGTGCATAATGAGAGGAGAATTTCCCCTCTCTAGCTATTCATACAGCAATTTGTGGATAGCCTGATGGATGAGAATTGATTAGCAAGACTTGAAAGGTCGGAGGTCCGCACAGATCTCATCTGCAGTGCAAAGGACAGTGTATCCTCCACATCACAGGAAGCAGATAGTGAAATTTTCAGTGTTGCTGATATAATATGGGATATATTGCAACAGCAGGTTGAATTCTAATGCGGCCAATGATGCCTCAGGTTTTAGCTTTTATATTTTTCAGATTCTGTACTGATGTAGTGTGGAGTTCTGAGCTTCATATTAAGGGATGGTAAGCTCTCTTCACAGAGCTAGACAAAACAATTCCTTCTCTAGCTGGGGACCAAAGACAAATGGTCCAAATTTCAGACCCAAGAGCACAAACAATGTGGACTGAAGAGAGAAAAACAAGAAGGATGGGACTTCATAACCTAAAGCTACAATTGGACAATTAAGTCCAATATGCAAATGGACCAGAACTTATAAAAGTGAGAGACCTCATGACCACATCCATTTTGTGACCATTTTGGGTTCATCTTGGGTTTAACCCTGGCTGGGCTCTTGTACTGCCCAAGGTGTATCCACTGAGGCCTTCTAATAAATACCTCCTTTATTCTTTAACTCCATCTAGCCTCTGTTCTAGGTCAGCCTTGACAAGGCATCACCTTTATCATTAAAAATCCCAACACAGCTTTGTTATCCTTCTGAGCCCACATTTTCAGCCTTCCCCAGTTAGACAGTTGGTCTTTTGAAGGTTACTAAATCTTGATTTATTTGCTAAAATAAATTCACAAAGCTTTATCATCCTGAGATATGTCAATTAGCTGATTGACCAGGCCCCCTCAAAGTCCTAGCACTAGAGCAAGGTAATTTTATTTCTATGTAATCTTACTGAACTTGTCTCCTTTTGAGAAATGCTATTTTCTACAAATAAAAAGATGAAGATTCCCTGCATAAATGCTCTCACTCTGTGAAATTCTGTTGAGAAGAAGATCAAGCAGACACCATATTAAATACTGAATAAAACCTCAGTGCAGCAGCTGACAAGACAAAAGCCCAAGACATCTCCAGATTGGAAAGAAATAGTTCAGATGTTAACATTTCCACAGAAGGGATTTTCTGTGCTTGAACCAGTTCTTTTTAAACCTTATGAACTTGTGAATCTATAGTGGGTCGTGTATTTTCTTTGGTTAGTTGGTTTGGGGTTTTAACGCCAGCAAGTTTCACAGCATTTGACACAAACACCATACAAGCAGATCTAAGGTTCTAGCCCTGAAGGTCATAAAGAATCATGTAAAATCGTGAACCTAAAGGTCTGAAATCCATATGGTAAATAAAAGATCAGAAAAGTTTATGCTTTACAATTTCGGGAGTTTTGAATCAATCTCATCTCTTGGGAGCTGGAGGTGTTTTCCTGAATGTGAACAAGAGCAAAATACTAAGCAAGGAAACAAGGAAGCAAGCAGACTAAAAAGTTTTGTACAATATAAGTATTTTTATACAACTGCAGATGTATGCCACAAGACTTTGGGATGACTGCAAAGAGCAATAAAGAGAGCTGGTGGACTAAGGACTTGCTCACCTAGAACTGCAAATGATTCTTGCTTCCTGTGTCTCTTATTTCATATACACACATACATATATAGGCATATGCACATGAACACATTCTAAATAGCATGTACAGTCATTTTTTAGTATCACTCTAACATTTCAGAATTGGGATATTAAGGTGTTAGAAAGATTTCCACAAAGTTATGCCAGTGCAATCAGTAGGATCATGCCAGCAATATTACATTTACAGAACCAGGCCCTAAGGTCATAACAGTTGCTCTCTCATAGCAAATGATGAGCAGAATCCCTGGGAATACTGTAAAAGTGGCAGATAATTACATATTTTTACACTTTTATTTAATAATTTTGTTAGCTGTTTCATTCTTGCACCAACCCTGCCATACTTCATAACTCTTACAAATATTTCATTAACACACTGAAAATGATTTAGTTTCTCATCCTGCAGTGCCTGCATGAATCATCATTCCCACAAGAAGGGAAGGAACAGCTACACTAACCCAGGACAGTGCAGAATTCTTAGAAACCTCAATACATAATTCACACATGTTCCTATCTTTTTTTTTTTTTTTTTCCTATTGCTGCATCCTTTATATTTCCCCCCCTGGCCAGGAACAGTCCATAACTGCAGACAATGGAGCCTCACAGCCTGGTAACAGGACACATTATTTATTTATATGTAGAAAGAAGATGCATATCATATGACTTTTTACTGCTTAATTCAAGTCTGTATTACAGAATTTTCTGATATCCCCTGTGCTTTAGGTTTAGTTAAATACACCAAATACTACCCTTGGTATGTCATTTGGATAACTGAATTAGAAAATGGAGCTTCCTTAGGAGCCAGGATCATTAGAATAGAGGCATCCCTTCATTTAAAGAGAAATCCATGGTTAATAACATAACCTTGAAGAAGTCTAGAACACAGTATGCTATGACAATTAGAAAAAAGGACAGGGAACCAGCCCCACTATGCTGTAATCATATTTTCAATTCAGGACTCATTTTGTATTTTTTGAAGAGCCACTGTTCAAAGAGAGGAAACCAATTTAGGTTTTGTATATGTACATAACACAGTGCAAGGTTAAAAAAAGAAAAGCTTCAATCTACTCAATTGCTATTCTAAAGCATTTCAGAAATATCTGGTAAATTTGCATTCTCCTCTGCTGCCCCCATCAGATTTTCATACATTCTTGAACCTTAGCATTCTCATTGGTGGGAAATTTTTCCCCATCTGAACCTCACAGAGTGGTTGTAAATACAGAAAGTATTAGTGCTAGTTTCAACAATGTTTTGAACTCAACACATGTGAAAAGCACTTGAAATTATTTTGTTCCTGATATCTGAATGAACATAATTCAAAACTGCCTAAATTGAAAAAGAGTTGTTAAAGTGATGGGAATCTTGGGCTCTCCTTTTTACCATATCTTTACAAACCTCCTTTCCAAAGACCAAGATAGCCTTCTCAAAACTGAAATATCTTAAAGCATCTTGCATCTGACACTCAAATAAAGCTCCTCAGATTTCTGAACTTTTAAATCAGCCAATAGTGTGTAAGCATGCTGCAAAGAAAATAAACAAACTGAGGAGAAAAAATAAAGACCTGAAGAGAAGAAACATATGTGGGAAGGGTAGAAGAGCAGAAGGAAGAAGTGGGTGGGGTGGGAAAAATTCATAATAAATCACAGCCCTGCTCTACCAGCAAAGATCAGTAGATTTCAGCTGAAGAAACAGTCAAGCTAAAAGCTGCCTATGACTGCAATGAGATTCTGAGCACCAGAAAGTTTAATAAAATTACAGAATTTGGCCAAAATCAGAATTTATTTCTTTTTTAAACACATTATACAGTTCCCATCAATGACAATAAAAGCTTTGCCAGTAAACCCAAATATGGGCTCAGACACCACTATTATTAATTCTCAGTTCTTAGTACATGAAGTGTCTGTAGTGAGTAATTGAGCTTGGAGCCTGGCATAGCCACCCAGTAAAGCACTGAGCCTCTGGCCTGGGTTTTGGACTGCATTTCACCCCCAGCACATGGGTTGGAAGGCAGAAACATGGAGAGGAAGAGACACTCGCTGTCACCAAGCAGAATTATATCGTCACAAGAATTTCACAACACACACAGGCACGTACATACCATTATAGACATAATATATAAACATACACACATGATTCAACTAGAAACAGATCAGCATCAGCTAAATAAAAGTGAATGCACAGATTTTAAAGAAAAATCACACAAGGTAAAAAAGTGCTTGCCTGCCTGTGGCATCAGTTGAAGAATAAATATGATAATAAAAAATCATCACGAAATGGCATATGGTACATTTTTGTACACATATTATTCACTCATTTTTTATTGTATTTGACTTGACACTGACAATATATCTTACTCATTAGGGGAGCTTATATTTCTGTCTCAGCTGTATGTTAAAAATCTCCCACTGTTATGTGGCAAGAATACATAAAAAACAAATAGGCAAAAGCACGCTCGCCTGGAAAGACTTAATATTTCTCAAAATGTTCAAAAATTATTCTTCCCATTAAAAATCCAAAGTCAAAGGGAGAAAATACAATTGTTACCCTTGATTTTTCCCTGGTGTTTCATTTATTACATCAAGAGTTCCTTGATTGGATTCAAATGCAAAGTTGCTCCCATGGCTTCAAAGTCAGAGTAAATTGAAAAATGCGCTTCAACAACATTGATACTCAAATAATATCCCAGAATACTGTCTTAATGGCTTTGCCCTTATTAAACAAAAACATAACGAAACTTTGGGGGTCCTTTTAAATGAAATAACAGAATGATAATAAAAAGCAACAAAATGAACCACGTACTAAAGAAAATCTTGTCCCCTCTTATATCCCCCTCTGGAAATACTTGTGAGTTTCAGTTTTCCTGTGACTCTGAAGAAGTCTCTCTGATCCACAGGCACCAACATCCTCACACAGACTCCAGACAGGCATGCCACAAACTAAGGGGAAGGCTCTCATTGTGGGCAGTGCTTTGAGCAAACAGTTGGGTGTAAAACCAGACCAGAGCTGGGAAATCCCAGGAAGAACCATTTCTCAGAGGGAGCATTTCAACACCAGATTCTCTCTCACAATTCTCAGCAATTCTCACCAGATTCCTCTCCAGCTACATCCATCTGTCTGCAGAAAAACAGGCCGGAAAAGAGGTCCAGAAATTGCTGTCTGAAAAAAAGCTCTCAAAAATGTTCTCAGAAATCATTTAAATAATCTAAAAATACTGTCAGTCTGTTATAGTATCTAATAGTACCTACTCTTTATTTTAAATCTGGCTCCAGAGTTTTAGATAGCTGCCATTCCATGTCATTTCAATAAACCAGAAGATGTTCAATAATTTAGGGGAAATGAAGAAATAGCCCAAAAACTGCTGCCCTTTGCAAAAAATATCAGATCATACCACCTCTCTGATTCCAGTCCTTTGGGACTCCATATAAGTTGAAACCACATTAATTTCAATCCTTCCTTTCTCTTGGGAGAAAAACAATGCAAGGATGGGGCAATGACACCTGTATTTGCAAAGCCAGTACTGCTTTCCCATGAGGTCACCTCTTGCCCTGCTCCCAGGTGAGCTTCCATCTGGAATGGTTTTCTTCAGAGATAAGCCAAGGTTTGGCATTTTCCCTCTGACTGGTGCAACTCAGGAAAAAGCAGTGTGTTTGTGAAAAGTAAATGGGGGAAAATGCTATATTGTCCTCAACCAGGAAAAATGCTATATTGTCCTTCACCTGGAGTAGCAACATCAACCCAGTCAGCTGCAACGAGTATGTCATCCCCTGAATGACAGGGGACAAAACAGCCACAGAAATACCAAACTGGGATTGTGTCACTGAAGTGAATCAGCTGGACAAAACCCTTTCAGTCCACATGAACACATCAGGACAGTGAAGAGGCTCTCGGCTCATCCATGTTGCTAACTCAGGAGCTGTCAGGTTGTCAGTCACACCATGCCACATAGGGACAGACACACAGGGTGGTGTAACAGGGTGTCCTGAACTATACCAGGAGTCCAGACAGGAGATTTTCTACAAAAAAGCATGTGCTGCTCAGAAGAGAATCAGCCAGAATGGCCTATTTTACCAATATTCCTTGCTCAACAGGAAATTAGTGCTCTCTGACACTTTACCTTTTTTTATAGAAAATACTTCTAAGTGTTTTCTAAGGGTAAAGACATGAAGTGGGTAGACATAATCTACACCTAAGCCCTGAACTTAAACTGTGGTATTTCCACATCATACAACCCTTGGAATGATGGCATTTTACAGAAGGTTTATCACAGCCTCACCTAAATCACAGTGGGATTAAATGGGCTTTTCAGTTTTTATTCTTGCCCCTCCAGGATAACAGGCCCAGACTATTACAGGTGAGGTATTTCAACTTAACAATACTGTGAGACAGCATTGCTCTTTAGTTCCTATCCAGAGAAATAATACTTCTGGAAGCAATACAGAATATTCTCCAGAGGGAGAATGCCAGGGTTAACAGACATCAGGCTTAGGAGTGCATCCATTGTCACCCCGGTGGCCCAGGACAAAAGGATGCTGCAATCTCTGGCCACTGAGATGCACGAGGGGACTGCATCTCCAAGCCAGATATGACTTTCATTACACTTATGAATTATGCCTGACATTTATATTTGAATGTAATATTTTTCGTTTTAATAAAGAATCACTGGATCATCAGAATAATGGATAGCACTGGTGCAAATATAATGAAAATGCCAAGCTTTAAATAGCTTGTTTAATTATTAAAAATGTTACCGGAAAAAACGAACTTTGCATTGCTGTCAAGATCAAATGAACATGAATTTCAATCAAAAGAGAGGCTATTGTACAATATATTAAAACATGAGGTTCTGCCTACAGTAATTATTGTGCACAGCGCACAAAGGGGAAAAAAAGGAAACACTATCAATCACAGTCTGTCCACATTCAGTCAATATGAGCCCCTCCCCTGCTTTGTTGCACAGCTTTTTCTTTGTTAGCCATATTATACAATACATGGGGCTTTCAAGAGCTTGGCATTGAATGTGCATTAAGGAAGGCTCTCGAGATCCTTCTTGAAAGTAATTCAATATCTTTTCTTGTTTAAGAAAATTGCAATAAACTAGACAGCATCTTATTTTTATTTATTTATTGGTTTTTATTGTTAAATAATCAGTCATCTGCTACTTACCACATTATCCTTTCTATGTGATCATGCTACACAGAACACAACCTTCTCATATGTTCATCTGCATTACAGTGACAGTACACAAGCACCACTCATTTAGGCTGCTGAAGGACTTGATTCTGCATTTTCATTTTGCATCACTGTGCAAGGTTTGCTGAATAAGTAGATGCTTTTAATTTTCATGCTAAGCAACTGCTGGGGATAATATGGAACACACAGTCTTGCAAGAATCCCACCACAGCATCTGTGCGTGCTAAAAAACTTCAACCGCATAAGCACATCAAGGCTCGTGGCTCCAGGATTTTTCTTGGGTTTTTTTAGAGAAGTGGGAAGTAACACCACACATGTAGTTGCATGTCCTTCTTGTCCATCTTTCTGCTTCTACTTCCCAAAATTTTGCTGGTAGGCAACTTCTATATCAATCAGAATGTGTAGTATGTATCCTTGGCAGGATTCCACTGACACTTTAAAAATATTTCCACCACTGCTTTTGAAATTCAAGTTCTTTCCCTCTTTCACCCCATTTTTTAAAAAATTTTAATCTTCATTGTTTTAAAATTGTTCTTGACTTCTGACTTTTTCTATTTTTGCTCAGAATTTATTGCAGTATGGCAAAAGCTCTTGTGCTGTATTGCTCATTTAGATATCTATAAAGTACATTTTAAAAGGTAAGAGTCAACCTTCACAAAGTTATAGCTTTATGGTTACCAAATTATAAATTCTATATATAATGCATACACTAAAAACATTAAAATGAAGGTATATATAATTTCCTCCAACTGGCTGTAACACATCCTGTTTCTGTACACCTCACCACATCTGTGGATATAGCAGTAAAATACCCCCTTCCAGGGTGAGCTTTCTCTTAGGGAAAGCACCTATGGAACCAGTTTATGCTAAAGCTGATGAGAATTTTGTCCTCAGGCTTCCTACCAAAGTTAGAGCAGACATGAAAGCTCTAACACATCCCTGTTAAAAGGGTAGGGCTTGTTGCCCATTTTACTGAACACAGAGGTGTTTGTTTATTTACCCATGTCTGTGAAAATCTTTACATTCTCTAAGCTGAAGATTCACAGGGGTGTTTGAAATTAAACAACAGAAAGAAAATGTCCACCTGCACACGCTTGAGGGTATGATCACAAATTCTGTAACCAGGGCTTTATCTCAAGAGAGCTATAAAGCTGTAATAAAAACCATTTTATTGCTACGCTGTCCCATGATGGGGCTGCTGTTCTCTCATGAATATTGGAGATGTCCTGCACTTAGCCATAAATGCCCCCAGCATTACAAACCACTAAGCACTTGACTCATTCCAGCAAAACACTTTAAACCCACACAACCTGAAGTGTGTACCCAAGCCTATGCAGACCATTTCCAAGTTCATTTCCAGAGCAGAAGAACCCTGTGTGGTTGTGTCCTACACACAATGTTACAGACAAAGGGAACCAAGGCAGGGTAAGGACATGGTCTTTATATCAGTCCAGTGGATAAAACTGTAAGCTGAAACCACAGACGCTGATTGGCTGTATTTTTTTCCCAAACTTATGGGACTGAGTTCATGTCCTCTTTTCTGGGAAAAGAGGGAACCATTCCTTCCAACCACACTGTCACTATGATGCCTTACCAAGGTAGCCATGAAAGCGACAGCCAAAATACATAAGGATGGACTAAAGAAAAAAAATCCATTTCTCATGAAATCCATTACCCATTAAATGGATAATTTATCCATTACACAGAAGCAAGAGGCAGATTTTATAGCACAGTATCACATTTGAGCAGTAAAACCACTTCCACCCTGCAACTGGCTTATCTGTGATTAGTGAGCAAGTTAACAAGATCAGCCTTGTCAACTTATAACTACACTTGCTAGCACTTTCTCAATACCAGCACTGTCCCTATACCTGCTCAGTCCTGAGCATGGCTTTTCATCATTAGTCACATTAGACCTAACAGCAGAGGAGATACAGGAAAGTAACTGCAATGATGCTTCAGTTTTGTGCAAGTCAAGAAGAAAAAGCATGTTCAAGAAAAGCTAGGAAAGTGCCAGGCAGTAAATTAAAAATTACTGAATAAATCCACCCCATCCCTCCACCCCACAGCTTTTGTGGACACAACTTCAAAGGATCAAACAAGTGTAAGTTCAACACAAACTCAGACAAGGCATCTACTGAAGCATCAGGCTCTCTCTGCTCTAGTTACAACCTCTAGTAAATCTATGAATTTTTTTAAACATTGGTTTCAAGTTTCACAGATCTTAATGCAAACATTTTAACTGATAATAGCATGGAGAAATTGTTTGAGGAAAGTCACATCTTGTAGCTACTTTAAGACTGCCTGTGTTGTCCCAAGGGAATTAGGACAGGGACAAAACACTGAATGTATTAAACATGTTGGGCTAAAAGCAGTAATTGGCTTCACTTGATATTCTGCAGACCTAGTTGCATTATGCTGTATTAACTTTTCATGGCTTCATGCAGTGTACATTTTTTGACATTGCTTTCCCCTTGTCCCCATGAGAGCAGTCTGTCTGTTCGTTCATCTCTGTTTACATTCTTTCAATAAATTACACGGATAACTCTCTATTTTGCCAATTCTCCACTACTGGCATTTTTAGGTTTGCATTTACGTGAGACATTCTAAGTTTATGAATTGAATTGGAGGCCATAAAGTTAAAACTAACAAGGCTATAAAAATGAATTTGCTTTAATACTGCAAACATGCTTACAGCAAAACATTAGTTGCAGCACGTTTTTCCTCATTTTCTCCTTCTTCCCCTTCTCATACAGCACTTGCCTCAAGCCATGGAGGAGAAGGCACCCCATCCAAGCCCTTCATTAGCAGAATCTATCATAGCATAGCATATAGAGAAGCATCTCCATTTATAAATTTAGTTCTGGGGCAATCCGACAAGCCTATCCACAGCAGCATCACTTCAGTATCACAATTTGGGAGTAAAGGAGCTCTCATTACGTGGAATACAACTGGAAATAAACCAAGCTGATGCTCAGAAATTTCCCAGTAACATCTCTACAGCTGGTCAGAAGAGAAAGAGGCTTACATAAATATGTTCCAGGGAACAAAAAAATCAAAGTTCTGCAATCAGAGAAAGAAACAGAAATATTTCCACAAGAAGAGCTGCTAACACCCATACCAAAACAAAGGAAATGAGAAATAGATAGGGCTTGCCAGTCTGCTCCATAATTTAATCTTTATGGCATCTCTCTGGAAGGCTGGGTGCCAGTCAGTAGCTGTATTTTCACATAAATGATGCAGACATCAGTTCAGCCTTTCAGACACAAAGAGACTTCTGCCCAAGAGCAAGTACTGTGCCAAACCACCCCAAAAGACCAGAAAGGTGAGATTCTGCTGAGCTCCATTTGACTCACGTTACCTACCAAGACAGCCTGCACTACCACTGCATGACACAGCCCAGGGAGGAGCAGGAGGCAAGGCAGTGGCTTTGCTTGCTTTTAAACCAGAGAACTTGTAGGCAAAGATGTCATTCTATGCTAGCTGAGAAAGTTCAGGCATTTCCAAACCCAGAGCTTTCAGGATTCTGGGCCTGTCACGTATATTAAAAACTGCAGTGTGTGTAGTAAGGCTATACAATAGGAAGTATTTTGAAATAATGAGTTAAAACATTACTTCAAAACATTTTAGCAAGACATCAAAACCTTGATAAAATTCTAACATCATCCAAGAAACCAAATTCAAGATGACAAGAAATTCAGTGGGATTTAATCTTACATACAGGGAGGAAATTTTGTGAAAACAGTCTGACCAAAGAAATGAGAGTCTAATGGCAGATCTGATGACCCAAACCTCAAAAAGACTGCCTAACAATTTCAGGTCATTGATATGAAACCAGTTCCTACCTTAAACAACCAAAGCTAATTTGAGTGTTTAATATATGAGTTATTAATTACAATTTGAAACACTTGTCATATACAAGGCAGAAGATTAAGATTATTTTCTTGACTTACATGGTACGTTATCCTGATATTATCTAAACCCGCAGCTTAAAACAAACAACAGCAAGGAGAGATCACTCCCAAGAGCACAACAACAACAACAAACCTGTTAGATTGAGTTGAAAGGATATTTTTAGCCAAAATAAAGATAATGGATAAGCTTTCTCCTGTGATTTGCATTTAATTTTTGGCTTACTAATGAGTAAAACTTACAGAGTATACAAGACTTTCATAATACAACTTGGAAGAGAAGTCCAACTATTTAAGTCAGGGAGCAAGAGCTATTAGAGCTGTTGATAAGCATTTTCCAAAATAACATTTCCATGGCAAACAGCACTTCGGCAAACAAGATTTCATTTATGAAAAATAAAACCAAAACATTCCTCTAAAGCTGAACAACTTTGACCTTTTTAGAATGCAATTTGTAGCTTTTGTGTTGTCTTATATGAAGTAAAAAAATAGACAATAGAAATGAAATGGTTTTTTTCTAAAGGGAAAGAAAAACATGTAGATCTTTCCATACAAGATTTTGAAGTTTTGTGGTCAGTCTGCTTAAAAAAGTTTTTCATTTGTCCCAAAACTTTGCATCAACTGGAAGAACCCATCTCCTACAAGATTACATGCTTTTTATAAACTCCTGATTCTAGAAGGTACAGGTGTGTGCATGTATGACCCTGGGAGTCATCATCAGAAACCACAGCTGGGCACTTGCCATTCATTTTTGAAAAGAACCAAAGATTTTTCCAAGCTAAACTGAAGAATGTATCTGCCTGCTCCTGGCCACACATGTGCATTTTGTTAATTTGTGAACATCAGTCTGAAGCAGATCGAGAAAGACAATAAAACACTGTTGATGCTTGTAACCTTTGTGATATGTGTCCCTGAAAGTTGATTTGAAACTAAAAAATTCCTGTCATTTCAGGCAAATAAGAGTCTCATCATTGTTTGACTCATGGGGAAGACAGAGAATGGAATAAGGTATTACAGTTATGCCATGTTATCCCTAAAGTTAGTCATGACAAGCTGTGTCCTAGGCCTGAAGGGTCTATCCAGAAGAGCAGCTCTCCCTTGTAGGTTCCAGGCTGCTGCAGGAGACAGAGGCAGAGATGTGCAAACACACAATGTAGCTCAGGCAGGGTCTGAAGGCCCCAGGCTGAGCTGAGACATTTGCCCTGAGCCACCCTGTAGAATCACAGCTACACTGGATGAACACAGAAGTCTTACAAAACCCACACTTTGCGCTGCTTTTTTTTCTTTTCAAATTGCTTCAAGTGGTCAAATTACCTAAAGAGAATCCACAACTCTCACCCCCACCAGAAGGCACATTCCTTTTTCCCCACAAAGTGACAGAACCTATTTGTAGAATGGGACATGATTAGCCATTCAATGCCTTCTGCTATTGCAGGGCAGTGAAGAAATGTCATCAGAGATTTCCTCTGCATGTACTTCTAGGAAAAGGGGAAGAAGAACAGAATAGAACAATTTTCTGGAAGGGAGCTACAATGAGTCCAACTGCCTGAGAGCTTTGGGGCCTACCACAACTTAAAGCATTGTATTAATGGCATTGTCCAAATGCTGACTGGCATGGGGCATCAACCACATCTCCAAGAAGCCTGTTCCAGGATTTGACCACCCTCTATGGTGAAGAGGTGTTCCTCATGCTAAGTTCAAACCCCACCTTGACAGATGCAGCTTTGAGCCATTCCTGTACATCCTGGTATAGGAAGGAAGAAGAGACCAGCCAACATTCCCTTTTCTTCTCAGGAAGCTGTAGAGAGCAGTGAGGTGACTTCTTAACCATTTTCCCTCCAAACTAGACAAAGTGTCCTAAACTACTTCTCAGAGGACATTCCTTCCAGCTCCTTCACCAGCATTGCTGCCCTCCTCTAGAGTCGTTCAAATATGTTAACATCCTTTTTAAATTGTGGGGCACAATTTATGGGTTTATATATTCCTTTACTGTGTTCCCTTGCAGTATAAGAACACTATTAGTACAGTTCCTAAGCTAATTGTTTCAGGATGTGCTATGTCAGCATTGCACAGCCCTTTAAAGAGAAGAAAGCATAGTCTTCAAATACAGTGGCTATCAGTTTGTTTTCAAGGATAAGTCACCACATGGGCTTTAGCTCATAAATCCCATGCAAATTGAAATCCTTGCTACTTAAAGACTGTCTTTTTCCTAAAAGCTTTTTGGACAGGGGTCACTCATGGTAGGCAAATTCATCTCTAGACTTATTCTGGCTGCTGGTCTATCAGATCTCTGTTTGGACACATTGAGCTTGCATCAAAATATTAAGGTTCTTTAACAGAACAGACAGTCTGGCAGCTTTCTGCACTCACTGCAACAGTTTTGCAAACTAATTATTATTATGTGTGCCAAAAGATTGTTTTTCATGTTTCTTCTATTAATTAAAAAGTTATATCCAAATAACCACATACTCATAATATGATTATATTGATATAATATGATCTCAGGTTTCAGGTGGGCATATAGAAAACAAAATGTTCAGTCCTGCTTTGCAGTTATCTTACAGGTGTGTAGAAGGTCTTAGAGAGAGGCAGTCATCTTTTATTGTCAGGTGGACAGCTGGCCAGTCAAATCCTTGTCCACACCAACGTTATCAGCAACAAGCTTTTTAACTAGACACTTGCAGAATTCCTTTGAAAACTCAGCAAACCTTTATTCACACTGCTGCAGACTAAAGCGTATCCCCACAGACAGGAGCACCTCTAACTGCATCACACTGATCCACCAGCATTTCATCTCCTATGGCTTTTCCAGTACCTGGAGTGATTTGGCACTTTCTCCATAGAAATTTCCAAAAGGGAACCTCAGTTAATGCCAGCTGTGGTTATTTTCTTTCTGAGGAGGCAGGTATCCATTTTGAAAGGGCTTAGACTGACAGCAGCAGCTTTCTTGTTCAGAGACCATCACCACAGTGCATCCACTGCTTAGCTGGCAGGGGGAAGGCTGGATGTGCTGGCCATGGCTGCGTGGAGCTGTGGTCCAGCAGGCTACTGATGGCTGAAAGCCTCACTCAGGTAACTTCCAGGCTCTAGCATTTTTTCCTGGATGTCATCAAACATATTAAACACTGAACTGCATGGCCAGGTCTTTTAAATGTAGATTTACAAAATGCAGAAAAGCATCATTCAGGAAATTTAGATTTCCTTGTCTATATCAAAGTCTTGATTTCATGGCATCTCAACAAGGTAGTGCATATCTGTTGCTGCTCCTGATTAAACTGAGAAAAGCAATAGCCATAGAAGATCAAAACCTCATACAAAAGAGCTCCATCACGAACAAAGGCCAAACCCAAAACCTCAAAATGTGGTTTATATTAAAAAAAAAAAAAATCTATAAGTATTTTATCTGCCAATGCATAAGAAGTTAGGACTTAGGTCACAAGACCACACACTGCATTCAACCTCTTGCACAAGCTGCCTCTGTTTAAAGGTAGAAGCTGTGCAAACGTAAACTTAAAAACAATATCTTTATAGCCTTGTTTTCCCATTACAGAAATATTCACTAATTTCTTCATTGTCATTACTTTTAGCTCTTATGTATAATATCCTGCAGAACATTAGTCTCCATAGAAATTTGTCAGGCATTAATATTTGGGAGTAAAAGCAATATAATCTTGTTTACAGCTTTAACTACAACACTTCTTACTTATCTCAGCAAGTTTCACTCACACAGATTGGTGTTTCTTTTTTTTTTTTTTAGGCTTTCCTAACTCAACCACATTACACCAGTAAGAGTAGCTGAGCTAAGCTAAATTCAGCATGCTCTGAAGATCCAGAAAGACACAAAAAGCAACATCAAAACCCAAAAACCTGCTCTCCATACCAGGTTAGCCACACCTCAGATTTAAGTACTTCCTTTTGTGGAACTAGTTTGTACCTCCAGTTCAGATGGCTGAAATGTGGCACCACATGAACTCAAACACTCTCTCAGAAGCAAATAAGTTTCTTCGGACAGCGAAAAACACAAGTTTAGTTTTTGTTAAACTCCCTCAGCTACACTAAGCACAGTTAAGCCAGAGTGGGATTTTTTGAACATCCACCAAAGTAGATGGCCAAAAACCTGCTGGGGCCAGGAGGAGGAAGATCATTCTGAGTCTTCGTGCCATTTTTATCCACAGCCCACTGCACATCTCTGCAAGGCTCTTCTGAGCTTCTCACAGCAGCTGAGAGCTCTCCCCCTACCTTCTGATGCTTCAACACCCTTAGGGATTCTTGCTAAAGGACTAGATCATCTGTAAAATAATCTAAATACACAGATACTAAACAGGAAAACAAACAGTGTCCTTCATGCATCTGTTCTATGATGAACATTTTGCATACACATGTTTATGTAGCAGCTACCACTTTCACCACTGAAGTGCTTTAAAGCTACAGTGGAATGCTGTTCCCTGCATGGCACAGGCAGGTAGCTCTTGAGTTATACTTTAGTTTTCACACAGAAGACAACTGGTGCTGGGGTCTTGCTTTGTCCATCCTCTGTGTGGCAATATCAGTTTTGTAATATTATTAGCTTGGCCTCCAAGTCTGCTGTCCATCAGAGATGCAATCCATGTGCTCCAGAGTCACACTGTGAATCAAGCCAGTGCCTTGCAAACAGGCAGGCTTAGCAGAGTTGCTTCAGAGCAGCACTACTGCTCTGAACAAACCCCTAACATAGGTGCAACCTTGGATACTCTTTGCATTCAACTGAGATTGGAACAAATCTTTTTTGCCAAGTAGTTCTGACCTAAGACTAATGTCAGAAGGAAATGCAGCTTCCACCAGAATTGCCTCTAGATCCAGTCTTACGAGCTTCCCAATTTACGAAGGGTAAAACCAGCCCTGGAACAATTAACCTGTGTATCAAGCACCAAATTAGCATGCACTTGATGTCTGCTCTGCTGAGCAGAAAAAAAAAAAAATGCTTTTGGCTGCAGGAGTGCTACTGAGCAGCATCCTACCCTCTTTCAGCAGTGTAGCCTACCAAGGGGCACCAGTGTGCCAGGATCTCTGCTCCCTTCCTCCAGATGGCATGAGGACCAGCAGGACTCGTTACTTGTTTTCAGTGTTCTGTTGTGTTCTCTTTGGAGCACTTCTAGATTACACTCTAAAGAAATCATCATAAAAAGATATTACATTTGCACATAATGCAATGCCTAGAATGAAATGCCAATTCTTAAGTTTTGTTAAGTTACTGTATGGTTGTTGACTAAATATTACAGTAAAAAATTATATGAATTATGTAAGCATAAAATCTCTCAGGTCTCTTTTCCTATTTTCACCACTCGTAATTATAAAAGCAGACATAATTCCAATATCTTAAACAAAAAAGGGTAAGTGAGACTAGTACAGAAAATAAATATTAATCAGACATTTTTCATTCCTCTCAGAACAATATCCTTCTCTTTAAAAACAAATAAAACTTCAATGTCCTAATAGTGAGAACTGAGCTCTTTTACTGTACTTCTCATTAAACAGCTCTACTTCTTGACTTTGGCTTTATTATAGAACAGAAAACTCAACTGAACAAAGAGACCACTGGTCCCTTTTCTTCCAGAGACTGCCAAAGAGGACACACTGCAATCCAATGTGCCAATATCCATAGCACACATGCACTCATAGTGTGATTTCTCATTAACAAGGCAGCCTAAATCCACCAGTATGGCCATTCTTTTACAAGAAGCTGCAGAGTACAAGGTGAAAAGAGGTGGAAGAGCAATTTGAGTATTTTCTTTCATGCCCAACTGTACCGAGAGCACAGATTTGATCAGCTGCCTGCTGACAGATGTATCGCTGTTTACTCCATGTCCTTGCTTGTGGGTTTCTCCTCTGATCTCTAACAGGATCCACTGGGGCTTGCCAAGCTTCAGCTGCTCAAGTTCTTCTCACAGGAGCCTGTAATGCTCATCACAGGAAGCCATGTAAAATTCAGCTACCAGAGCATCATATACTTACCAAAATCCAAAAGGGACTGTATCGGTCCTCAGATGACAGCGGGCAGATCTCAGTTTCAAGAAAAACAGCAGTCACACATTTAAAGGTGAAATACAACCCAGGAATAAACCCCCAGTGCTGGGAATAACTGGGAACAATTTACAGAGTCAAATACCTGCTTTTATCATTTTGTGTTTTCATAGGTTTCATATTGAGTTTCTCTTCGTTTATTCAGCAGCAGAAAATTTATAACAATAGACCATCATTATTTGTTATATTTCTTTAAAGGCTCTGTTTGATTTATGCAGTGAGCAAACCAAAACAAAACAAAAAAAATAGCTGCTTCTAAATTTATGAGTTGGTGCTACAGACTGTCAATATTTTGCAGAAAATGGTATTGCAGTGTCTAAGAAAGACAATCCACTCTTTCAATACTAAGATATTTTAGTGCTATTTCCACTAAAAACTCTGGGTCTTGCTGTAGTAGGGCATTGTCATTCCTGTACTGTACAGCACCTTCTGGGGTGCATGGGCAGCCAAAAAGACAGAGCCAAAATAACACTGTTATTGGGTAAGAAGCAAGCATCTTCCCATGAGAGAGGTAGAATTTCTAACCCAGAACAGACATGCAGAAATTCTGGGGAGAGAACACCCTTGTACATATATTCAGAAGAGGATTAAGGCTTACAGGACATTTCCTAGATAATGTTGCCACATAAAACTAGTGTTATCACCCATAGAGACAGAAAGCAGCTATGAGCAGCTGAATTATGCCTTCCTGATGAATAGCATCTTTATTGCTCTCATGCCCTTAAGATCAAATTAGCTCATACTGGATAATTACCCATGTCCCAAAAATGTGCTCATCATCGAGAGTAAACTCAGATTTAGCCATCAGAACCTTAGCTAGGCTAATAGACCAAGCCATTGCAGGCAGGGATAGTTAGCAGCAAGACAGCAAATGCTGATGCTTCTGAAGGAAGCTGCAAGAGGATGCTGGGGTTAAAGCTTTTGTAATTGTACTGTCACTACATTTGCAATTTTTAAAGCACATTGGACATCTGGAAAAGGGAAGGCTTGGGGTGACCATATTGTGGTATTCAAGTAACTGAAGGAAGCCTACAAAAAGATGAGAAGAGACTTTTTGCAAGGATGTGTAGTGATAGGGCAAGGTGGAGCAGCTTCAAACTGAAAGAGGGGGCGTTTACATTAGATACCTGGAAGAAATCCTTTACTGTGAGGGTGGTGAGGGACTTGAACAGGTTAGCCAGAGAAGTTCTGGATGCCCCATTCCTGGCAGCATTCAAGGTCAGGTTGGATGGGGCTCTGAGTAACCACGTTGATGAAAAGTATCCCTGCCCACTGCAGGTTGGATCAAGATGATTTTTAAGGTTCCTTCCAACCCAGACTATTCTATGATTCTTTGACACAGATTTTTCAAGAATGAGACTTCCATCGCCTAACAAGGCACATTAGGAGCTTTCTACAAAAAAATGGCAGCTTTCTGAATTATTTCACATCCAATTATTTCATGTGCCTCTGATTTTCCCTACTGTAATATGCAGGAGGGCTGATGTAAAGCATGACAGCCTAGATCTGCGGGGTAAGTGCATTACCAAGACAGTGCATGCTCTTGGTTAACAGTTGAGACTGTTCAGCATTCCATCAGCAATCTAACCCTAACAGCAAGGAATATTTTGCAAAATGGGATAGATGTATAAAAAAATCACAAAAGCAGTTGGCAACTTCTAAACTCACAAGAAATTGGGTAACCTTGGAAATTCTTTCTGAGCTCATGCCTTTAAGTACAGTTTGCAGTGTGATGATGACTATTGTGGAAGAACCTGACTGAATTATAATGCACATCTTACTGTGTTACTGGCAAGATTACTATCAGGTTATTAAATTCAGTCTTCTGTTGTTTGTACTTATCAATATACTAAACTTCAGTCTTCCTGAATTTGAAATGTGTATTTATTAACTTCTTTGGAGAAATTAAATAACTCTTCCTGAATCTTGAAACAAAATATGTCAAACTCCAAAATGAACAAAAGCATTTTCTAAAATATTCTACAGGAAAGGCGTATTTCATGTACGCCTTTTGATTTCATTGCAAAAAGTCATAGGAATCACAGGAAAATTCAGGAGTACCACTCTACTCAGAGTCAGCTTAGGGAGAGTACTGCCCTACCTAGATATTGCTCCTAGGCCTGGTAATCCAATCAGATTTTATTTATGCATCTTTTAAACACCTGCCCCTAACACGGGCACACGAATATTGCAGGAGACCACATCAGAAGTGTTGCTAAAGACAAGGAAAGTTACACCCTCCACTCCTCCACTGTCCACAGGCCTAGTCCTTTTAACACAAAAGATTGGTCAGATGCTTTACTCCTGGTAAATCCATGCTGTTTCCCCACTCACCCTTTTTTCTTTTCATCTGTTCAGAAATGTGTCATTCAGCTGTAAAATAGATCTAAAACCATACAGCTTTTTTTTTCCCTTTTATTCAACATTCACAATAGTAGACCAATGAAGGAGGCCAGCAGGTGCTAAGAACAGAAGTCAGGCACTATTTAAGACATTCATACTGCTCTGTTCTTTGCATAATAGCCCAAATTCAAAACACTTGTGACAATTCATATTACAACCTATCTTCAATAAAGGAAAAAAGGTAAAGCATTATATCTGTCTGTTGTGTGCACACATAAAGGTATGGGTGGAGCCTTGCAAATAGTTCACACTCAAGACCCCTAGAAATGCATAACTACAGAAAAATTCCACCTCTGACTGAGCTATCAAGGGAAGCATCAGTTAGAGCATATGTTTAAGTGTGGTGTTCCAAATTACTACCAGTGATTTCAAGAATAAATCAAAATCTTTCTGCTTGAAGTAATAAACATTCATAGCCTTTAAACCAACATATAATCATCATTTTGTTAATGCTCCTTGAAGCCAATAATACCCAAAAAGTAAATACTTAAGAGCAACTGAGAGGCTTGGGAATAAATACTATTTTCTAAGTATCAGCATTTGTGACTAATGCAGTTTATCATCATACCAAAAGAACAGTGTAGGGTACTGTGACTGCTTGCTCCTTGATGCTACAGCTACCAACACAACCCCGCTAACTTCAAGGTTACCATATGACAAATAACAAATTATGTGGCAAATATTGTCTTCCAAGTCAGCAAACTCTTAATTAGATCATATGGAAGAGTCATGCTTTCAGTCCTCAAGTGAAATTGGTCTACTTTAAAAAGCTAGACTGTTTAACTAGTGAGTGGTCTGCATATTCTTAGAAATAGCAATAGTCAGTATGGGGAGGAAAAAAACCCAACAACAATGAGGTTTTGTTCAACAGGAACATATGCTGGGAAGAGCACTGATTTTAATGTTTGCCAGTAATATCCATCAAGCCTGTATGTTTGCTCAGGACCTTAAGGTTAAGTATATAAATAATTTCAAGTTCAAACTTTGATAGCTCAGCTACAGAAGGTCAATATAACACATATGCACATATTGTTGGGATGTTGTGCTGACATCTCACTATAAAAAATAAAAAAGTTGTGCCTCAGACATCAGGAAAAAAAAAACAAAACAGAACAGACCCATCCACTCTTTCATGTATGCATTATGAAACCTGGGGAAAAAAAGAATAAAACTAAGACCTATGTTTACAATCACCAGAATAAAATGAATGAAAATAATACAGATTCTGAACAGGGGAAACTGCAGTTTTCCAGGAACTGTACTGTCAGAGGGTATTTTAAAAGGGACCACAAAACATTCACAAAAATGATCATTTATCTCTCTTGCCTCTAATACATGTTCAACATAAAAGGAAAGGGGAAGCCAAGGCAGCTCCTACAGGCATGTTCAAAATCAGAAATTTAGATTTCTGAAAAAGCTGCAAACCTTCAACAAAAGATAAAAACTGATGCCACCAAAATCTGTCTTAGAGCAGACTGATGTATGCAGATCTTTTCATCAGACTATTTTTGATTAGAAAAAAAAAAAAAATCCTTCAAATATCTTATATTGTTAAAGAGATTAATAAAAAGAAAAATAAGAATAGCCTTACTCTTAGTCATAGCAGGAGATTGTCAGAACTTGCCAAAACCAGCTGCACATTTTAACAGTAAAGTACCAGTAATTCCTAGAAACCCTATGCAGGTACATCACTTGACATATATCCCTTCTCAGACATTTCTGTGAATCATGCTTCCAAAGTGACCATGATGACAGAATCATATGCAACTATTAGCTAATTTAAAAAAAAAAAAAAAATCTCTGCAAATCCAACTGAAAAACAATATTTACCTGGAGAGAAATAAGACCAAGAGCTGCTTTTCCTCCCTAGGTACATCTTAACTTGCAACTAGAACAAGCTCTGCCCAGGTATTCCCCACAAGTGCTTTGTCAGTATCCATGCTGAAGATATCTCTTCTCAAAAGAATTTCTTTTTTTCGCACTAGAACTTCTTGGGAAAGGTAAAAAATGTTGTAAAAAATACAACAGTATTTTTACAAACATCATCCATTATCACACAAGGAAGCCTGAAACTCAAGTGTCAGCTGGTATCTGCTAACAATGCTTATTGCAGTGGAACTCCTCTCCTCCCTCCTCAAATGAGATGTGCATTTGTGGGACTAATCCTATCTGAGGTCACACAGTTTCTCAAGTTGTACGAGCAGCAAAGAGTTGAATTTCTCATCAGAAGGTATCTGATGTTCAGAGTTTCCTGGCAAAGGCACTTTTCTGGCTCATTCTTCCACTCTGCAGTTCAAACTACCATCAGATCATGAAGGCCCAAGAGATCAAAGGAAAAATAGTGTCACCTCAAAGAATCTCATGTTTCTTGATTGTTCCCCACAGATGAGCTGCTGCATCCAGATCCCACTAAATGGCAGGAGCACAGCTAAGCAGCAGTGCCCTCATGAAGTTGAGGCAATAAAGTGTATCTGAGCTCAGGTACCAGCTCTTGTTTTCTCTGCTGAAGTCTCAGCCTCTGTTCAGGTCACAAAGGACTTTGCACAGTGTGTTCCTGGCATGCTTCAGGCTCAGCTCATACCATGAGCATGACTTGCCAGAAGTGAGAAATGATGAAAGAAGAAGAGGGGAAGAGTCCTCAGGCCCTTCTGCAAGGTCACCAGTAGCAGGTGCCTAACAGGGAAACGAGACATGAAGAAGAAACACAAGCTTTGTAGGGATAAGAACCTTGGGCATGCTGAAAAATTTTTAATGGATAATTCCCAATGAGAACAGCAAGCCAGGCAGGAGTTTTCATGCCTACTGCTGGGGGAGTGTGGGAAAAGAAGGAAAAAAAAAAAAAAGAAGAAAGAATAAATTAGACTGTTAAGACAAATTTTTTTATGTAATTCTACTTGAATATAGTAGACTTGACAAAAAACAAAAAATGTCTCCAGAATGAAACAAATGATGCTCATCTTGTTTCATGGTTTAGACTTAGTAAGTGGGTTGCTGAGTGTCAGAATATGAGGTTTCATTTCAGCTTGTCTAAAGGAGGAAATAAGGGACTGACAGGAGAAGAGAAAAAATGGTATCAAAACCACTGAATAGCCCCATTCACTCAGTAAAACTGGAAAAGTGCAAAAAAGAAGGAAAAATATGATTTGGCACAAGACACAAGGCAAAAAAGTTAAAGAGAAAAGCAACATATAGATGCAGTAGAGAAAAGCCACGACAAAGTTTATAAGAAAGACCCTGTGTACAGAATCAGAGCTAATAACTATGACAAGAAGATTATACCTATCCTTGCAAATAAAGGGAAAGCACACAGCAGTAAGACTGCAGGCAGTCTCAAAAGATGAAATACTGTATGCATATGACAAAACTAAAAAGAATGAGAGCAGTTCTAAATCACAGACTAGTAGCAACATCAAGGACATATTTGTGTGTAGCAGGCATAAGATAGATAACACAACTAAATGGCTCCAGAGACAGCAACCAACATCAGAATTTTATCTTCACATCTTTTCTAGAAACAGACAGGGAGGTAAAGCACAAGATAAAAGAAAATCAATATGCATCTCTAAGAGTAGAGCTATGTCCAGACCATGTACTCATTGTCCACCCAAAGATCATGCTGTTACCTGAAGAGGTGTGAGCATGACAACACAAATCTTTCCTAAAGAGATAAGGTAAACTCAAAGATTATTTAGCTTTATAAGTTGTAAAAGTGTCTTCTGAAGTTTTCAACCCTTAAGTTGTGCTGTAGTTATTGAGTAGTCAGAAAGAGTTTGGTCTCACTGAAATTGTGCTTAAAATAAAACATTTTTTAAAAAAAATTTGAGTCCTGAAATTATTCAGTAAGGCAAAAGGGACCTTTCAACACACAATTCCGAGGTTCCCAGTGTTCAGAGCTTTTGTTCCATGTTCACTTCTGCTGAGGGAACAAACTATCACCTCTATGGGGAAAAAATATTTTTAAAGACAAACAGTTAAACTGACACCATACCGTTGTAATAATATCCAAGAGTAGGATACCAACAGACAGAGAAGACCTCATAGTAAGGTCACTCCTAGTCCAACCACAAATTAAAAAATGATTGAGGGATACATCAGTGACTTCTGTAAGACAGTCTTGCAGCAGAAAAGCATAGCATCTGAATAAGAACATAAACTGTTAAACTAAACTTGTTTCAGACCACTTCAAGGTAACAGCTGGGGGTGGGGGAGAGGGAATTAAAAAGAAAAAATTTATATCAGCTGCACCTGCATAATCAGACACTGCAGGAAAAAAAACTTCATACTCAAGCACATTTTAACTGTCAAGGTGTTTTGAAAAATACTTCAGTGTTACACACAGTGAGAGAAAACACTTTGGCTGTGTAATACAAAATTCCTTTTAGAAGTTTCTCAGAAGTATGTGGGAGTCAATCTGAAATAGAACCATTTCTCTGGAGGCTCTAAAGATACAGTGCATTCCCCACCAGAGCCATGACTGTTCCCAGCACAGAGCTGTGATGTGCATTAGGATATCCAGCTTAAGCAATAGGCTGCAGTTGTGCTGAGATGCACAGCAGATTTTCAAGAATAGTAGAAATCACCAATTTCACCAAAAAAAAAAAAAAAAAA
>VZRH01005486.1:1360646-1437171 GCA_013397555.1 Urocynchramus pylzowi | reverse complement strand
AAAAAAAAAAAAAAGGACACAATAACATCATTATCACAGACTATTATCTAGATACCTGGGAACCAAGAAACCTGTCAGACATTACCTCAGTGACCACTGTAATTAAAGCAATGAACCATTTGCTCAGCCATGATACCTGAAAATGTGAAGTATCATTACAGTAAACTGGGCTCCCTTCTCTTTGTGTGATTTACCTGGAAACACGAAGTCAGGCATGTCACACACCATCTCTATAACAGAGAAGTCAATCAAATAGCAAAACTCAATAGCAGTTAAAATTTTTACGTCTAGTCAAGAGGGAGGAAAAAAAAAAGAAAAAAAAAATCCTGGCAGGCCATTCTGAACTGAAGAAACTGACAAAATATTCAAACAGCAGAAGTGAGTTTAAGGCAGTCCTATGTGACATTAAGACATGCATTCTGCTACGTGACAAACACACGGTGGTTTGTGCAGTCCGGAGATGCACAAAAACAACCCTCCTAAACACAGCAGAAGAAAGGTCAGTTACCAGAAAGGTTAAGTGATTACTTGCATTAGCAGGATAACATAGATCTTACTGGTTGTAACAGGACATTAAACAGCCTACTTATATAAAACATTTATTTTATGCTCCTCATAGTGGTTCTGACACATCTTTCACAGGAGAAGTGTTTACCAGTATGTGAGGCCTGTAGCAGAACAACACGTACAACTGATTATTTTTTTCCTGCAAGCACGTTATGAAATCACAAGAAAATGCAACACAAAGGAAAGAACCTGGATGTTAAACTGCTTTCACTATTTCCCTTTTAACTTTTAATAATGAATAAAACAAAAACAACAATCATAAAAGCTACATTTAAACCCAAAATGTAAGAAGAGGAAAATAATTTTAGGTCAAAAACTAGACCTTACTAAGGCTATTTTACTAGGAACAGCATCATTAATTACAATCCAAAGCTTCCATAAGTCTAGAAATAAAATCATAATTCCCCCTATTTAAAAGCAGGCATAGCCACTCCTTGATATACACAGTACCCAAGGAAGAATGTAAATCTATTGATGCATTATTTACTCTTCACCTTGCATACAGTCCCACTGGGTATTAATTAACGCATTAAAATGTCCAGTGTATTTAATAACTAATTAGAGTGCAAGCTAGATGATGTGATCCCAAATTCAAGCCCTGGGCTGTGGAAAGACCTGCGCTCAATAGGCTACTGAGATACAAAGGCAGTGCTTGGAGCACAGGAAGGTTACAAGCCCCACATTAGCAGAGCTCCCTGCAGCAGAAGTGGGGGAGCACACGCCTGCCCTCAGCAGTGAGCATTTGTGGTCGCATACAGGATGAGAGGGAAACAATAGGCTGCTCTTCAGAAATGCATCTCTGGCATCAAATGCCTTTTTCCTTCCTTTTCAGTTGTGAGCCACTAAGCCACCGGAGCATCGGGACTGCATGTCTGATTGCTGCACGAGTATCAGAAAGCACCTTTGAAGTGTCATAAACTGTAATTTAAACCTGTAATACCTCTTAACACAATGGACTGCAATATCCCTTCACAGGCAGAAGAAGTTTTCCTTACACAAACATTTTTTAGTCAGGAAGAAATTTCTTTCTTAAGTGGATTTCAACACACAAACCAACTTACATTAACCAAGACAGCAGTCTAAGGCACACAGCAGAGGATCTGCATTTGCAGTCAGTCAGATGAAGTCTGACACAGATGGTAACAGGTAGGACATCTGACATTACAGATGATACTATGTCCTTAAACAAATTCCATTACGCCCAGGTACGTATTGAGCTGCAGTAGCTTCAGATAACAGAGTGACCTTTCTTCCATATGTGCTTTGATACTTAAGTAAAGGAGGACAAATTAAGGACAAAATACAAGCTTTCACTTTGAATTTTGCTTCCCCTTCTCCATTTCTTTCATGTGCATTACCAGGTATAAAAAGCGTACACAGCAAACCACCACCAAGCTTTCAATAGTCTGTTCACCGGGATGCAAGTGGGATTTCATTCACATTCAGCAGTGCTGTGAAGGGATCAGACTCAATTAAACCACTCATGCTTTTTAGAATTCTCTACAGCTAACCTCCAAGAGAATTATCACAGTGCAATCAGACCAAAAAGGTAGTCCAGAAACAAGAATATGCCATGCTGTGTTTCTGAATTACTGCAAGCAGCTGAGCAAGCAACTTATTAGCTGAACAGGAAACCAGGCATGCTTAAAAACACAATCACTGCAATGTTAATGTGTCACTGTCACTGATCTGGACTTTAGAGTTGCCTTCACAAAGGGAAAGTGACCAAGGGTGATAACTATGAAATGCAATGGGTGGGAAACTGTCATGTAACTGTTGCCGGGGGAGGGGGTGGGGAAGGGGGAGTTGTCTTTGCTTTAATTGCTGCTTATATGTTTTTATAACAGTTTTTTCCCACCTTATCAAAACACCAAGTAAAACCCTACCATGCACGAAATTCTTTGATGTTTTCGATTCTCCCCTGTAAAATTTCCCTCTCCCCAAGCTTCTGTATACATCAGAGGCAGCTATAGATACTGCAAAGCATGGTTTTAATAAACTGAGATACATATCAAGGACGTGGTTTACAAATATTTTAAGATTTAATGCTTCTGCCTCCTTGTGGCAGATGCTGGCATGAGCTTCCCTCCAGAGCTGGTTCAGCTGCAAACGCGTTTGTCAGCTCTGAAACGCACAGAAACGTTGGCTCTCCTATAAAATCATCAAAAACCAGACTACAGTTAATATTTTAACTGAGTGAGAAACCACAAGAAGTTTCAGGACAAAAAGAAACAGGAAAAAACCACTGGAAAATTTGTGGTATTCCCTGCTCTTCCTGAGTTAATGGCTATTCAGCACATCCCTGCAGCACAGGGGAAAGCAAGGCTGGGCTGGATCCTGATACTCATCTAGAGGCCTTGGCAAGCTGAGCCAACAAGAGTCTCTGGCTTTGATGTGGAAAGCATTAAGTTGCTTGAGACTTGGTCTGTGCAATGCTTACATGTCTTTTTGGTACACTGACACAAATACAATATGCCATGGTGATGGATTACTGTCCCACTGCAGCAGAAGCTGGAAAGGCTGACCTGCCCTACATGTGAAAAATATTCTCTATAACCAAGAATAGTCTCCACCTTTAGATCACAATAACACACATTTAAGTAAAAATAGAACAGCTATAACAATTCAGAGTAAATGTCAAAGTGGGTCCTGTACCCCTCCAGCCCTGAGATGAGCAACTGCTCCAGGAAAAGCAAGGTACAAAGCAAGATTCAAGCATGGAGTTGTACTACTCCAGAGTGAGCAATCCTGTCTTCTGAGCCATAGTAAAGTGACAGCATTCAGAACCAAGGGTTAGATATGCATCATTATACTGAACACACCGCAGTAGACTTCTTTTCCTGAGGAGTTTGTGAGCTTTTTTTCATTTGTTTTAGGCACCTTCAGTGAAGGACTTCAGTCAGACTTTTAATATTGGAACCCAAGTATGTTGCAGGATCCATGCCACTTTTACCTAAGAGTTTACCAATTCCTCAATAGAGTTCAGTCAGATTTCTTCCCTCATGGCACTTCCAAATTACAGAAAAGGTTTTAATCAGCACCCTTGCTGGTTGCAAGTTCAACATATATAATATATATCAGTAAATGTATATATTTATATAATATATAAATATATATATAAGACCCAAGCATCTCTTTGGGAAATTGGCATTATATTCCACAACTCCGAGTGACAAGGTATGAGCCAGAGTTGAAAGTTTGGTGCTTTCAGTTTAGTTTACCTGTAGCTCTTCAACAAGCTCTTTCAATAGTGACAGTTTTGTTATATTCAGTGACCAAAATGGAGTAGTTCTTGAGAAAGATCATACAAAGGGCAATATGGGAAAATAATTTAAATACTTAAAATTGATTCTGCAGATGCTTCTATACTGTAATGGGGCAAAGTACACATGGAGTTAAAAAATACTACAGACTATGTCCCTAAATGAAAGCTTTCTCACTGAAAATCAAAAATAATCACTGCAACCCTGAACACCTTAAACATGAGGAATTCTGAAACTGTTCTGGCACAAGAGTACCACTTAATTGTGACATGAAAACACTCTAGTTCATGGACACTTCCCATATTAGTCAAAACACGTGGCCTCTTATTTTTTTTTCTCATAGTTTTTAAAGCAGATATATCAACAGTTTTACAACCACTGTTATAGGGAGGATTTCATATTAATATTTGTACCACAAAGACTGGTACAACCACTATTGCTTAGTAGCTATAAAACTTCTCATATACTACATTTGGGAAATAACATCCTAGAAGAAGCAAGATTAAGGAGAGGTTAAAAAACTGGACTAAAAAAAAAAACCTTAAGATAAAAGAAGTTTCTACTTCACAATGCAATTTAGTCAGTTAAATAACAGACTGAAATGAAAGCATACCAGACTACTGCCCTGAGATAAAATACTTAGGCCCAATGACTGGAACTGAAAACAAGTAGCCAAAGGGCACAGAAATCAGACCTTAATCCTATTTTCACTTAGTCTTCCTTAGTTACTTTGCAAAATAAGTGTAAGCACAACATTCCTAGATTAAAATCAACACACAAAAGTTATGTGAACATACAGATGCCAGTAGCTCAGATAATGCTTCACAAGCTGAACTTTGTCAATATCTAGTCATTTGATATGTGCATTGTGCATATTGCCCCAGAGAACAGAGAACACAAGTGATGGAAGCCCAGGTATAATATATTTTACCAATCTGTGTATTGACTGTGTATTGACTGCTTCTCCTTAGAGAAGTGGAACCTCATGAACATCTCCTGCAATGTCCTCCTCTGGACAATTAATGCTTTTAATTTTTTCTATCAGATACCTGTAGTATACTTCACTCAGTAAGACAGAGAAACTCCTCCTTCAGAAGTTCACAGTGTAGTATGGAGAGATGTACTACATTCTTTGATGGTTTTGGTTTTCTACATTTTGGTGGTTTTATTTTCCAAAGGAATTCAAACAGAGCCTGCTGGCCTACTGCATAGAGTGTCCTACTACAAGGACTAAGGATTCTACAATTTTCTCCTTGTATGGTCTATTTTCAGTTCAATACAGCTAGATTTCCACTGAGACCATAACATCATCTGTTTATATATTCTGTCAAGTGTTCCCAAGACCTACTTCAATTGTTTTTCTAAGTGTAGGGCCTCTGCTGTAGGTCCTCAAATAAAATGCGTGCAATATTGATCAAAGTCCTGCTTGCACTCCATGCAAGATTCAATATATTCCTATTAGATGGGTACAAGCAGAGCTTGATCTTTAGCAGGATAAGCAAGCTCTGTACTGCAGGACACAATAGAGCTCAGTTGTTCTAAGTGGCTTAGAATTTTGTCTAGTCTTTGGAGGTCCATCTAAAAGCCACTGGGAGGATTAACAATAATTTTGCCCCCTGCTTCTTATAGCCCAGCCATGGTTATGAAGGCACACAGCATGATTTTGCTTACCAATTTCACTGTCCATAACTGTAAACCATGGAAAGAAAGTTTGGTGCATTAAATCTAAGACTCATTAGCATACTCTGCCAGCTTATCATATCCCACCACAAGTTTTTGATGTTTACATTTGCAATCCTGAACAGTACTCTAGTTTTCCCTTCTGAATTTTGCAACAATCCAGTTGACATTCTCATTTTAACCTGCACATGAAGAGGGATTAAAATCAATCTCATCCATCGAGGCACTGTCATTCATTCTTGGGAGTTCAGATGCTTTCCCCATTTGAGCACCATTCACACTTAAAGAAAAAGAAATCAACAAAACATCTCATTTTGCCAGAGTCACGTTTTCCTTATATTGTTGGTCACAAATTTATGTTTTCATTGAAGCCTGTAGGATTTCTGCTTGCACTACTTCAGCCTTTTCCATAACTTCTTAGTTGCTTCTGGTTTTGAAGTTTGAATTCAAGTTTCTACATCTATGCAAATTTTGCCCTGATACATTAATTGTCTTGAACATCCACTACAGCTGAAGCAAGAAATACAGTAGTTTTATGACAATATGTAAGTCAAGTTTATACAGAATCGTTCTTTCTAGTTCTTCGCCTACATTATCCCTATTTCAACTCCCTTCTTAGAAAACCTGGATATTTCATTTAGAATGGAATTAAGGTCCTGGCCTCCCACTTCAGTGGACTTTGAGGTATTACTGTAAATTACTTGTAGGCCCTTGGTGTTTTTAACAATGCAATCCCCCAAATGTTTGAAACATTGGTGTTTTTTAAAATAATCCCAGTCAAAGCTGAAAGCCCACTTCACAGGCAGGGTAATGGTCACTCTACAGAAGGCTCTCAGACAGTGGCAGAACTACATTGTAATAAAGCTATTCATCATGGACCTTGAAAAGACAACTTTTAGATAGGCTACTGAGCTATGGATAAGATTGAGTAATGCAAGCTTTGGTGACTTTGGGGAAGTCAACTAGCTTCTGCTAGGAGGACATAATGAAATTCTCGAAGAATTTCCCTCTAGGTCTAAAAGCTGATCATCAGAATGAAACAATCTCTAAACATGCTGGGAGAACCAGCACCCTGAACCTTACATTGATTTAAATCACAAATATAAAAGTCTCATTTTCTTTCTAGCACCATATTCTTGCTTTTCAGATAACTGCCACCAGTGCTTAGCATTAACACCTAACTGAGTCACCGTTAATACAGAACAGGGGGAAAAAAGGCTTTCATTTCCTGATTACAGTTTGATTTCAAATATCAACACAGCTTGATGGAACAAAAATGGAGCACTCACACAATTAAGATCTTAACTCAGTAGGTAACTAATCTGTGCCTTGAAACATGACTAACAAGCATCTCGATACAAGTGAATTTTATCAGTGTTCAATGACTATTTAAGCTTATGCAGAGCCATGTAATAGACAGTAGAGCTCACAAGCTGTTGAAGAAAAACTTAAATACCAAGATGTCTAGTTAACAAAAGTTTCTTAGCCAAGACTAGCTCCAAGATTAGACAAAGAGACCCTTTCTAGAGTCCACACTCAGAAAACCTGGGACAAACAAACTGACTTTGAAGACAGAATATCTGATTCTCTCACTCTGAGTTATACTGAATTGTATCCTTTGAGGAACTGGCCCATATGTTCAAGAGGTATTTTCCAGCCCCAGCTTTTATGATTCATACATAGATTGCAATTTCATTGCTACGGGGTAAATACATTTTAAATTAGACTATATAAAGAAGCTCTAAAGTTGCCATGACAGTTGCAGCAAAACGCCTTGTCATTTCTCATTACAAAGCATAACCTATCTTTATAACCAAATTAGCTTTTTCAGCTATTCCCCCAAACGTAGCCTGCAGATTTATTTTTGTTGCTCCACCAATTGTTTCTTTCAGATTTGCATGGCTAATTATCAAACAGAATGATCATCACTTAGATTATTAAAACAATCCATCAGCCAGCTTTGTTTTCCTTCATGTAAAAGACAGGAAAGAGGAAAGGCTCTTTAAGAAGTTTTCGTCTGGACCTGGTTTAGAAAGGCAGAGAAACAGTTATAGGCCACCAGCTCTGATTTGACCATCTTTCCTAGACATAGCCCCAGCCCCAGATCAGCCCCTGGACACAGGTCAGTACCAGCTGTTACTCCTCCAAATGTTACTCTTCCTCAGCTAATGTGTGCTTTGTAAAACCATCAATCCCTTTGTTAGTGCAGCTGATGGTGGACCCAACCATGTCTCTTCATTGCATTTCCTTTCCAGGTGTAAGGCTTCAGGAGCATGAAGGATGAGCGGCACAACGAGCTAAGTCCATCTGTTACTTTTAAATACTAGGACAAGGGGGCAAAAGGGCCCTAAAAATAACTTAAACTCTTCTGCTCCCACCTATCTTGCAATCTTTAAAAACATTGGAACACTGAAGAAATCGGGGGGTTACAGTAGTATGTGTGTAGGCTGCAATTATCATACTAATTATCGTCTGCATCAAATTGATTGCATTAACTAGAAAGCAGAATTTTTTTTAAAAATCCCTCTGAACTGTTCATTCCAAGAACAATTAAATCTAAAGAAAGAAGAAACATGACGAATTGCTGACAAGTGTTAAAACATCATCTGTTGGCATCTTCTCTTTCTTTTAAGATGTCATAGCAAAGTCAAAACGAAGACATTTACCACAGAAGATATCAAATGACACATTTAATAGAACGTGAGGCAAGATGTTTGTGTGTAACACGCTTTGTCAATCTTTGCTATTAGTCAACACATCAGGGATACTACAGATAACATAATGAAAAGACCCTATTGTAAGATTATGTGCAGCTTCAAACACTATTATCTGAGGTTTATATGACAAGATCTGAACCTTGGGAAGAGTCAAGAATAATGTTGCTAGACACAGCAAGGAGACAGTTTCCTTAAAAGACTCACAGATTTAAAGAGTTCTGAATTCAATCAATCCACTATAGAATTTTGTTAGAATTCAACTGTGTAGCTGTGTGAACAACAAAACTAATTAAGCCTGATAGTGAATGTACACACATCTTGCAGCTGATTGACTTTAACTGAATTATTCCTTGAGCTCTGGGGTAAGCTCATCCCTCAACCAGAAAATCTGCACAGGAGAGAAAGTTAAGCCCCATTCTTGAAAAAACACAGACACCAACAACTGAGTTTTTTGCCCCATGTTAGGAAATCCATAACATGGCCAACGTAAGAGAGCTAATTGTGGACATCAAGATTGGAGGCAGACTGGGCTACAGTGATCCTGCATTGCTGGAGTTCACAGTCCCAAGAGATATGGGTCAGGTAAAGAGTAAAGTTAGGCCCCTGAACTTCGGGAAGGCAAACTTCCAGCTCTTAAAAAAGATAATCAATAGGAATGCCTGGAAGACTGCCCTCAGGGACAAGGGAGTAGAACAGACCTGGCAGACTTTTAAGGAAGTCTTCCATAGAGTCCTAGAGCTAGCAATTATTACAAGCAAGAAATTGGTCAAGGAAGACAAGAGACCCACATGGCTGTGTAGGGAACTGCTGGTCAAACTGAAGCGGAAGAAGCAAACACACAGAGGAAACAAGGACAGGTAATCTGGGAGGAATACAGAGATGACATTCAGTTGTATAGGGATGGGATGAGGAAGGCCAAGGTGAAGCTGGAACTGAACCTGTTAAGGGATGCAAACAATAACAAGGGCTTCTACAGGGATGTTAAACATAAAAGGAATGTCAAAGAAGCTGTATTCTTCCCAACGAACAATACTGGAAAACTGGCAGCAACAGATGAAGAGAAGCCTGAAATACTAAACAACTTTTTTTGCCTCTGTCTTCAATGGCAACTTCTCTTCCTACATCTCTCAAGTGGATGGAGAGCACATTGGGGACCACATTCCCTACTGCATGCAAAGAACAGGCTCACCACCACCTGAGGAACTCGAATGTAAATAAGTCTACGGGACCCAATGAAATGCATCCCAGAGTCCTGAGGGAATTGGCTGATTGCAAAGCCACTCTCCACAACATTTGAAAAGTCATGGCAGTCAGGTGAAGTTCCAGGTGACTGGAAAAAGGGAAATATTGCACCCATCTATAAAAAGGATAGAAAGGAGGACCCTGGGACCCATGCCAGCCTCACCTCTGTGCCTGGCAAGATCATGGAACAGATCCTCCTAGAAGCTATGCCTAAACACAGGGAGGACAAAGAGGTGATTGAGGACAGAAGTGTGGCTTCACCAAGGGCAAGTCCTTCCTGATTAACCTAGTGGCCTTCCATGACAGAGTGACTACATCAGTGGACAAGGGAAGGACTACAGATGTCAACTATGGTCCCCCATAACATCAGTCTCTCAAAATTGGACAGAGGTGGATTCAATGGCTGGACTGATAAGTGGATAAGGAATTGGTTGGACTCTTGCATACAGAAGGTAGTGGTCAATGGTTCAGAGTCCTAAAGGATATCAGTGACAAGTGGTGTCCTTTGGAAGCCCATACTGAGACCAGTGTTATTTAATGTCTCTATTAATGACATAGACAAAATGCATAACCTGAACAAATTTGCAGATGACACATCTGAAAGAGGGGATGTCATCCAGAGGGACCTGGACAAGCTCAAGAAATGGGCCCATGGGAATCCCACGCAGTTTAACAAGACAAGAATAAGGTGCTGTACCTGGGTCAGTATCAACACAGACTGGGAACAAACAGATCAAGAGCAGCCCAGCTCAGAAGGACTTGGGGATGCTGGTGGATGAGAGGCTGGACATTATCTGGCAACGTGCACTTGATCCAATCCAACCCTGGGCTGCATACAAAGCAGTGTGGCCAGCAGGACAAGGGAGAAGATTCTGTCCCTCTTCTCCCACCTGGTGAAACCCCACTTGGAACACTGCATCCAGCTGTGGGTTCCCCAGAACAGAAAGCATGATTAGAGAGATGGAGCATTTCTCCTATGATGTAGCACTGAAAAAAACAGAATTCATCAGCCTGGAGGTTTTAGGGTGACCAAATTGTGACCTTCCAATACCTGAACAGAGCCTACAAAATGATGAGACTTTTTGCAAGGGCATGTAGTGAGAGAACAAGGATAAGTGGGTTTAAAGTTAAAGAGAATAAGTTTAGATTAGATATCAGGAAGAAATTCTTCATTGTGAGGGTTGGTGGGGCACTGGAAGAGGTTGTCCAAGGAAGTTGTGGAAGCCCCATCCCTGGGTTCAAGGCCAGGTTGAATAGGGCTCTGAGCCACCTGGTCCACTGAAAGATGTTCCTGACCACAGCAGGGGCTTGGAACTAGATGATCTTTAAGATTCCTTCCAGCCTAGGCCATCTTCTGATTCGCCCCCATGAACTGCCCAATGGCTACTGAAGGGTGATCCCATGCTTTCCTTTGGTATGGCATTACCAATATCTCTCCTCTGTTGTACTCTAACAATTCCCATAAAAACCTCTCATCTCTGAAAGGTTCAACAAACCTTGCATCCTTCCTTTTCCTGACCAAATTCAGCCAAATAGGGAGCAGTCAGCATTCACAGATAAAATACCAATAAGCTTAACTTGCGAAGCCAAACAGGCAAAAAAGACTTATGGGAGGAACATTCTTGTTTTTCTTCTTGGGATTTCTCAAATTGAGTCTGCAGTTTTGAAGTAAGGCTTCCAAAAGAGGTTGGGAATCTTCCAGTGATGACACAATATGTGACACAGGGAGAACTTTGTCTTTATGGTAAAAAATTTTGTACAACGATACAGTTTGCAGTCTTCTTAAATCTTATTAAATTCTTCTTTGAGAAGAAAAAAAGTTTTGAGAGACAGCATAAGTGCAGCTGACAGATAGCTTTTGGAAATGTTTTACATCTACAGAAGTCATTACAAATGCTGCTAGTTGTTTCCCTCATGCACAGCACACACATTTCTTTAGACAAACCTGAGCACACTAAGCAGACGCTTAGCACAATACATACATTTAGTGTTTGTCATCAAAAGTAATTACACAATAATTGAAGGGATTAAAAAGTTTGCTGGCCTAGCAGACAAGGAAAAAAAAAAAAACTAACAGCTGTTTAGAAACATAATTTTGAAAAAAAAGGGGTTTTCTCCCCTGCATGCTGATTTTTAAGATTAGCCAAGCTATAGATGGAATCTTCTGAACCCTTACTTGAAAATGCAACATGATACCCAATGGTATCTGACAGAGTAATGATAAGTTTCCCTTCCCAAGAAAGGAAACCTGCTATTTCTTCCTCACACCTGTAGAAGAGAAATACACAATATTGAGTCTTGGAAGAGTCCTCCTATGTTTTCATAACCATTACACCTAAAGTTTAACATTTATACAGTGTAATCAGGAGAAATTTAACATAATTGGTTTATCAAGACTCTGGTATTGGGAACTAATGTCCACCATGCTTGGTGAGGAATATATATATATTTATCCAACCCACAGAGTAGACTAGAGGTACCAGACACACAGATTGTGGAATAGAGCCTGCATTTTGTCATTTACAGTGACTATAAAACATAAGCCCTTCTTTTAAATATAAGTTTGGGGTTCTTTCTAAAGATACCATCAGTCTTCATCCTGCTGTGTTAGTAGTTGTGTTAGACGCAAAGTGTTTCTCCACTAGTAGTCAAGTGAAAGCATGGGGTTGGATCTTATGAACACCATTGCTTCCCTCCAGGCACAGGCTCTTACCCTATTGGAGCTTAAAAAAAAGGTTTATGTTCAATTCAGTCAGCTGCCTGGTGATTATGCCCAGACAACAGGTAGCATACTTGGAAGAGCAACCTTTAAATAACAGTGTATACATTTACATTTACTCATATTCTACAACTGACCATTAAAAAAAAAAAAATCAGTTTCCTTTTTTAGTTCCCTTCATATTTCATTTACAAAAGCCTTAACTTTTCAAAGCTAAGTTTATGTTGTACTTTGGTTGGCAACAGACACAACTGCTCCTGAGTCTCATTTGGCTGAGTTATCTTCACACAATAAAAATAGCTTACACATCCTGGTGTACTGATGCATTTAGCTGAGCAGCCAACTCAGTGTGCCCTGCTCTCCTGTTACTTGCAAAGCAGTCACCAAGATTAACTCTGCCTTTGCCCATGACCTTGGTGAAGCTGGGGTTGCCAGTGCAGATTCCTGTGGCTTTACAAAACATATCCCAGGTTCAATCTTCCCTTGCACTGTCCTACAAAAAGCATCATGCCAGAAGCAGCAGCCAAGAGATTTCACTGAGGAATCATCAAACTTTGGCAAGCAGAACCTTTAACATCAGGTTTCCAGTTGAACCTACCAAGTTGCAGCAGAAAAGATGGACAAGTGTATGAGAGGTGAGACACACAAGAAAAAAGAGAATGGCTAATATTTTGTCTGCTACTAATAAAGACTGACCTAACACATGGGTCAATCTTTATCAATAGTTGACAAAATATCACAAGGCTCTCATGTGCATAACATGGCATATACAGTTGATGCAATAAGAGCAGCAGACCTGGAGTGCTGATCACAGATATTCACATTTTCCAGACTTTCAGTGAACTTAGTGCAACACACGATGCATAAAAGAATAATTATGCTTCTAAGTGTTTAACTAGTTAAATTTGCTCTTGCAAGGTACTGTCTCCAGCTAAAATTCAAACTTAGTGAGTGATCTAAGGTAAACCTAACAGAGGCTTGTTGAAATTCAGTGAGTGCCTTAGACATGTCAAAAAATTCAGTTTCTATCAGTGCGTACTTGATTTTTCCATGTGCTTATCCGAATGTAACTAAGATCAAAATGCAATGCTGCAAAACTGTGATGATCTATGGTAAAGAGGAATGCCTAGTTCTGAAAAGATATCTTATGGAAAGGAGGTATTTAGGGATTATTCACTCCATTTATTGCAAAACTGGCAAATCTCCCTTATTAAGTCTAATTAAGCCCATTGAATTTTGCTACTTTTTTGGGGTAAACACCAAGTGCCAGGAGGAAGGAACATATTTCTGTGGCTCGGGTTGTCTGGTTTGCCTTTGGAAAGTTGCCAGACCTCATTTGACCCTTAAAAATAAGATTTAACCCTAGTAGCTGGACTAAGTCACTGTCATTTAGATGAGCATACTGCAGCTCAAACCTAGGTCAAGAGTGAAGGAATTCTGTTGCCACTTGACAGCTGTTCAGTGGCTTCTGGGAAAATTGTTGGTGTTCTTAGTAAGTTTTCTAGTGGACAGGCACATTACCTAAAGTTTACTGCCACAGTGTGCAGTGCTCAGCAAAAAAGCAAAGAGCTGAGTCATCAGGGAGACAGTGACTTTCTCAATACTGACTTTTTCCAAGTCAGACTTGAGGCACTGAAGGAAAACAAATAAGACTCAGAGCGGCTGAGTACATTACTATTTATTACTCTTTATTTAGTATTTAGAACTAGCCATCTTCCACCAGTTGAAAAGAAAACTTACTTCACAGGAATGGATCTTCTGAGCCATTGCTCTGATTATCTTTGTGTTCAGGCAGCCTGCCAGAATCCATCAAGGAAACTCACTATTACCCATCTTCCTGCTCCAAGTAGTCATGAATTCCACTTGGAGGTGTCTTAGGCTACAACAATCCCAACTGCTACCAGAAGCCATACCTAGTTTGACTTCCTAAAACTAAATAAATTCTCTACTCTCATGCTGTACAATTAATCACAAGGTTCATTTTGACCTTGTGTGCTGTGAAAAAGCCTACTGAACAGACACCTGTCTAATTATCTTCTTACCAACACATTACTGCTCCAACACATACACAGGAAGAATACAAGGGCAAAAACAAGGAAGGGGAAAGCAGGGACACACACAACAGGGACAAAGCAAGAGAGAGAAATTATGTATACTGAAATCTCTGACCTGAAATTCAATGAAACAGCTGCCACAGTATAGCTGGAATATTACCTTTCATAGCTTCTGCCTTCCTGACTGGTATACTGGTATTTCCATCATCCCCATCACAAAGAAGCTGTATTATAAACTATCATATGGAAAGATAAAATATTTTGGCTGTCTGAAATATAGACACTAGACTGAATGTTTATCAACATCCATTGTCTGTCCAGATTCCTCTGAGAAACTGCTAACCACTTTGTGCTAAAATACAGTACTTATCCCTGTGTTTAAAGAGCAGGATATTGAAGAAAAAACACATTCTGACCTTAAGGCACTGATGCCAAGTTCAGCAATGGACAAAGCTCTGACTACCAGCAAGAAAGGAGTGAGCTTGTTTTGCCTCTACCAGAAAGTGAGAGCAATAACTCTGTAACAAAGCAGCAGTGGAGCCAGACAGAGGAACATTATGGAATCACAGCTGAGAGCCCTCCTGTCCTGTGGCCCATTGGACATAGTTTCACTTTCTGCATTTTTTTACTTCATTAGCTCATAAACTAATGCCTTGCTAATAGATATGAGGAGGAGAAAGATGCTGAAATGTTCTATATTATTTTTAATGGCATTTAATACACACCAATTATTCTGCAGGCTCATTTAGCACCTAATATTGAAGAGGCATTCGAATATTTCTAGAAAGTAATACAATCTAGGCTTTTCTAAGGATAGTCTTGCTAATAACCTTGTGCAAGAGACCTGGAATACTGCCACTAAGATGCCAGCCAACAGTGGAGACCAAATGAATTGTCAGATTTCACCAGCTCCCTAGTGGGCTCATGGGCAAGAAAAGTCAGCCTATCACTATCTTCTACTGCATACAAGGTGGATTTATTTGTGAGCTCTGACTAGGTGCTACTGATTTTTTGCCTCTCATTAACAGTTAGGACATAGCAAATTAGGAGGATCGTTGTCCCATTACTCTTTCTTTTTGGACACTTTATCTATAGTTTCTTTCAATGCCTCGACCTTAAGCTGGCATCTGAAATATATGGTTTCTTCTCTTTTTTTGTAAGAAAAAAAGAGGGATTTTTCTCTTAATTTTCTTGATTTTTACTAGCACACAGTTCTCAAGTCATTACCAGTAATGAGTGAATTGTTAATGTTAAAAGTGCTTTGAGAGACAACCAAGCTGCAAAGTTGAGTGTCTTGTGTCCCAGCCTGCCTGTGTACCTTTGATTCCTAATGTCAGACAGACTGTCCCACACATTATTTGCCACCACTATAATAAGCTCTGCCTTGGATGTCATCCCACTCAGCAAAAGCAGCATCATGTTAGAAACAGCTATATCATCATCCCTGATAAAGTGCCACTTCCCCATTCATTTTCATCAGTTCTAAGAGCCACTTGCACTTCAGGCAGCAGCCTTCAGAGTGCCACAGAAGGACTAAGTTCAGAGCTTCTCACAAAATTGTTGCAGACTTCTTCACACATCAAGCAATGCCAGTAGCCAAGAACATAATGTAGGCAATTTTGGCTCATTAGCATCTGTATCTCCTCCTTGATTCCATCCCTCATTCCAGTTTAGCACCTCTGAAGGCAGTAAGATCACACAGCTCCATGGATGTCAGTTCAGGAGCTGAGATTTTGTTTGGCTTTCCTGCCCACCCCTCAAATTCCTTAATTCAATTGATTAATTCCTTGAATCCAAAAAAATCAACCTTTTAGACTAATGGCTTCTTATCCTGACATTGAGAAATAGAAATGCTTGAAGAAACCTAGCTTGAACCAGGTACTAATGCCTCTTTCCCAGGCCAGTCAGAAGGAATCTCTAAATCAAGTTTCAAAGATGCCTCCCCTGCAACAAGACACTTTCTCAGGCTCAAGGGGCAGTGAGAAAAAAAAAAGAAATCCAAACAACAGTATTCTCTGAACAGCTTCATATAAAAAAAAAAATACCTGAGCATACAAATTCCATGTGTCCATGAGAGCGATAAGTTGTTAGAAACTTATTAAAAACCTTCCCCAGATAGCATACTTGAGATAGATAAACATGCTTCAGTTTATCTAATATAAAATATAAGCATGTTTGGATAGCACAAAGCAAAACAAGTCAGGGAAAAATGTGTTATTTTCTGTGACTCATTGACCTCACCATTTCAAATCTCTCACCTAATGGACCTTCCAACTTCACATAGATAGAGGAAATGAAAAAAAGAAAAACTTAGGGGAAAGAAGGAAGAAATCAATTTAACTTCACATTTCTTAGATGCATCAAAGGTCTCAGCTATGTAGTTCTATTAGGTTTGTGTGTGGATTCTTGTAAGATGCATGTGGAAAAGCCTTCACCGGGTTCACTGCACGAGACTAAAGAAAATGCAGACTATGAATTTTGAACTTTAATCTTTCTCTTTCCTGGAAAGCTATCTTTAAAAAAAAGTTTAAATAAACTATATATAGATGCTGGCAAGTTGCAAGGCTGAATACAAATCTCTTATCCAATACAAATATTTTGCCACTCAGCTCATGAGAGCGCACAGCAGTATTCCAGCCTCCCAAACGGAACCGCAGCAAGCCTATACATCCTCACAGTTGGTACTGGCATTTATAATATCCATGAGGCAAGTTTATAAGCTTATTAAACCCAAAACACAGAAGACAAAAACTGACAATAAACAAGGAAGAAAAAGAAAAGATTAGCGTGGAAATGACAAAGGAAAACGAGAGTCAAACTTAAGGGGTACAATATACGTGGAGGGAAATTACCACAGGCGTGCTTTAATACATTAGAACAATTTTTTTTTTTTTTTTTTTTTTTTTACTGCAGATGTTGGATAGTCTAGACATACTTTCAAGCAACATTCCTGGTAGTTAATCCCTCAACTCTGCTAGTGGTTTGACAGGGTTGTAACACTACAAACAATCTTTATTATGCGCTTATGTTTCCCTCCCTTCTCAAAAAGGAAATCAAGTGTGTAGAGCATAAGGTGTATTTCATATGATTTGTTAGGATGATCTGCTCCTGACTTAGAAATTCATCTCCTATTAACAGACAACTGCAGACACACACAGGAAGAGGGGAACAGTGCTTGTATGTATTAGTTATGCTCCATGAACTTTTTCTTGCTTACTGTCTAATGCCCTAGGATGGAGCAAGCAATAACCACTGCAAAGAGCTGACCTTTTGTCTATGCATTCTTCACTTTTACCCTCAACAGTTGAAAAAGTGAAAGGCAGAAAACATGGAAAACTTTACAAGCAAAAGAACCAGAAATTTATATGAAGAGAAGAGAAGAGAAGGTACAAAACTCTCACAATACATTGTGAAAACAGGAGTATTAACACTGGGAGGATAGTGAAATAGGTAGCTAACAGACCATGAAGCACTTAGCCACTTTTTTTCCCATCCTAATCTGAATACAAATTAAATTAATGGCTTCTTTTGCTTTAGTTTTTGAGGCCAAATAACAGCTTAATGGAAGTTTCCTCTCTTAGTGTACAAATGTCCTTCAAAAGGAAAATCCAGCATGTCAGATCAAGGGTTTGTTCACCACGAGACTTTAAATTTCTCATGGCGTCAAGGGCAAGTGGTGGTTTTGGTTTTTGATGGTTTTTTTGTTTAATGCATATGTAGAAAGAGGTACAAAAAAACAAAAGTAGGGACTGGAAGAAAGCAATGCCAATGCAATCATTACTGAAAAGACACTTGAAGAATTTTTGAAGACAAAGTTGCTTTAGTTGAAATACATTGTTCTTTAATAACAAAAGCAAGCCATATCCTTGTCTGTAGTCAAAAAAGACTTGATTTTTATAAAATAACAGAAACCCTGAATACCATTCAAATTCTTATAAAGAATCATTAACTATAATATCGTTTCCTGGCTATCACTTAAGAGTTTCTGGCTTTGGTTTCAATTAAGAAGTTTTCCTGGAAGTTTTGACCATTGCAATCTCTTCACAAATAAACCCTGGGGCAGTGTTGGGGGGAAGGCCAGCACAGGAGAACAGACCTCATGCCTTGCCAAAGGGCATCACACACACTTAAGTTTGAAGCTTAAGTGACAAGATACAAAGGATAGGGGGATCCAGCCACAATAACCATCCCTGACAAACCAGAGAGGCACCAATGCATTAGAGGAGGCACAGCTGTACAAGCTCCTCCACAAGCAGCAACTGCATCCAAGAGTTTGCCACAGGATATTCTGCAACAAGCTCAGAGACCAGCGTGACCGAGCTGGGCTAGTGCAGGTAGGTAACACTCTCAGATCCCCTCACGGATTCATTTCAAAAGGAAGCATGTGTCAACCTGAGCTTCATATCCTTTTTGACAAGGGCATATTACCTGATGGGGCTGTGAACTGGACCATCTGCTGTAGGAAGGAGCACCAGAAGTCTTGTTGGCTGTAGGTCTCTGCAAAATAAAAGGAGGACATGTCAAATATTCACCAACACGTCCACCATACACACAGGCAACTTCGCCAATCTCAACCATGTAAATACCTACAGTAAAAACAAAAAAAAAAAATAAACCCAAAACCCTAAACAAGAGTCCCCAGAAACCACAAATATGGACAATAGCACTAAAATCACATAGATGGAAGCTTGCTGAATTTGCAACCAATGCTCTATTCAGCCTCAAACCTCAGGAGCACAATAGACACTTCAATCTGTACTCTGCCCCCTAGACTGCATATTTAAATGCTAAACCCCAACCTAAACTGTGGCTAAAAAGCACTACCCATCAGGGAGACAATTTACTCTAATCAAGCAAAAATGCTGTAAAGGAAGAGCAACTGACATCATCTCTCTGGACTTGTGAAAAGCCTCTGACACTGTCCCACACCAGACCCTTGTCACTAAATTGGAGAGGCATGAATTTGACAGACAGATCAACCAGCAGATAAAGAACTGGCAACAAGGTCACACTCAGTTGTGGTCAATGGCTCACTGTTTAAGTGGAGATCAGTGACACATGGTCTTTCTCATGGGTTGGAAGGATTGAAGGGAGGGTGTCAAAACAAAATTATTGTTCTTTCAGAATCATTTCATCTTACCCAAGTTTCATTTTTGAATATTTTTGGAATACGTAGTGGATTATTTATATACCAACTTTCTTTTTGAGAAAAACAGCCTTTGTGATTTATCCCTACATTTCTTTCACCCATTTCTCTGTTTTCCTTAAAGCCCTAAGACCATACCATGTATTTTCCCATCCATAGCATATTTCCATATCATGTGTGTTACATACAGACTTTACAATCAAACTGCCTTTGATACTGCAGAAAAATCAATGCATTATGGCATCTAATAGAACTCCATCAATTATTTTATGACACATTATCTCTGGTTTCAAAATTATTTTATACCATCAACTTAAACACCATCTACTCCCAGTTTAAGCTAGCATCTGGCGTAATAGAAGACCTTCAAACCCACCCCTTACTTATGTGAATTTGGTGCTTCTAAAAAACAAACCAAAACAAAAACCAAAACAAAAACCAAAAAAAACCAAAACAAAAAAAAACCAACCAAAAAAANACCAAAACAAAAACCAAAACAAAAACCAAAACAAAAACCAAAACAAAAACCAAAACAAAAACCAAAACAAAAACCAAAACAAAAACCAAAACAAAAACCAAAACAAAAACCAAAACAAAAACCAAAACAAAAACCAAAACAAAAACCAAAACAAAAACCAAAACAAAAACCAAAACAAAAACCAAAACAAAAACCAAAACAAAAACCAAAACAAAAACCAAAACAAAAACCAAAACAAAAACCAAAACAAAAACCAAAACAAAAACCAAAACAAAAACCAAAACAAAAACCAAAACAAAAACCAAAACAAAAACCAAAACAAAAACCAAAACAAAAACCAAAACAAAAACCAAAACAAAAACCAAAACAAAAACCAAAACAAAAACCAAAACAAAAACCAAAACAAAAACCAAAACAAAAACCAAAACAAAAACCAAAACAAAAACCAAAACAAAAACCCAAACAAAAACCCAAACAAAAACCCAAACAAAACAAAAAAAAAAACCAACCAAACCTCACTGGATATCACAGCTGATAACTAAGTTTCTTGCAAGCATATCACTACAATACTGTGTAAGCTCATGTTTTACAAAATCTTCATGACAACAAGGCTACTTGCATCAGGAAGACCAGGTGGGTTTAAGTTTCTTTTGCAGGAGATCTGAATTCAAACAGGCTTTCCAGACATGAGATGCTAATTTATCAGTACATTATGTCACCAGCAGGATGCTAATAAGGGGGACAGATTCATATTTGAACCATATGGACATAAATTACTAAAAAAAAATGCAATTGTGACATCCATGTGAGATTTATACCACAATGTAGTACAGTCTTTGTAAGTATGAAAATAAATAGCTTATGGCTTTTAACACCCAAGGATATAGTACATTTCTATGCCAATTATAACCACCAGGGCTTATACATCATTACGTATTCTAAAGCTGGCATGTCATTCCAACTAATGAGAAACAGCCACTGCTGGAATTGTATTTGTGCGTTAGTCTATCAAAAAGCAGTTATTTTACAAATTTAATTATTAGCCTTACTGTATAGTGTATTTATCTTCTTCTAGACACTCTGAAAAGGATAGGCATTTTTAATGTACAGATACACCATGTAACAGAATAACTCTTTTGATAGAAACTTCAGAAAAGACAAAGTGCACACAATGCTGGTCTCAGCTTCGTGAAAAACTATCTCCATCTGCTTCAGAAGAATGACCAGCCAATCTCTGAACAACAAGTTGAATAATGGGATAGCTGGAGTTTTTTCTAGAAGCACCTGGAAACCATTTTCCAGCAAGATGCCTTTCCACAAGCACCACACCTTTCTTAATTAATATATATGTTATGTACGTCTGCCTTTAGTGTCATCCAATAAAGCTGCATCTTCCTCCTGTCTGAACTCATAAATACCAGTCTTGGGTTTCATTACTCACTCCAATACCTTTAGTAGGTACATTTCCTACACAGCAATCACTCTTTTGAACTTTTCTGTCTCAGTTTCAAGGACAACCAAAAGATAAATATCCCACAGAGAAACAGTACTGCAATATTACAGAGTACCAGGCAAACCCTTTCCAGGACAAACACCCAGCAAACAAATACTTCCCAAGACAAGGGCAGAAGATAATTTTTTTTTTTTTAACTTTACAAAGAAGAAAATACTAGCGCTTCAAAAGTATTTATTAAATGACTTCCATCTTCCAATATGATTAAGATGGCACTTTTAAAAAATTGCAAATAGCAGCATAAAAGACTTTTATTTTCCAACTTTTATTTTCCCTACCCTTCCAGGCTTTTTTTTTTCCCATTCTCCATTCACAGACCAAGAAACAGGCTCACTTGCATGTTCCAAGGCAAGCAGACTACCAGATTATAGAGCAAAGGCTTGCACTGCTCACACACAGAAGCTTCTGTATTAGACCATTCAGAGTGGATTCTGAAATATCTAGAAAATACTTTCACCCAAGCTTCTGTCCAGGTTCTAAAGTGCAACACGAAAAAAACTGAAGGCCAGGCCACAAGCCCTGCTCATCTCAATGGTTAAAATATTTAAAGCAAGTGACTTAAGAAGCTATGCACAAGCAAACTCCAAATGCACACATCTCCACCCCTAATTTGCTGCAACCAGTAGAAATTAGACACCCACCTACCTCTAAGAAAGAGGTCTCTTGATACCTAGCAGCATGGGTCATAAGCCAGACCATATTCTCTGCTGGATGAGTAGCTTTTGCATACCATACTTTTGCATACAGCTTTTGCATACAGCATTCTGTGCTGGATGAGTAGCTTTTGCACCTCAAAGACCTCAAGGTGTTGCATTTTCACAAGCTATTTTACCAGGGATAACATAGGCTGCCTTCAACCTTTTAAGCCACATCCCTTTCTTCAGTTAAAATCACCTCCCACATCACTCCTCCTTTTGAGAAAGAAGGAGCACAAACACAGGATATTTAAGATTGCTCCCTCTGGCACAATTAGCACTTTAACACAAGCCCTGGACATAAACTTCCTCCCTGGTCTTGCAGAGCTCCCTAACAGCATCACTGAAACAACCTAAACCAAACAGCCATCAACACCTCCAGAAGCTCTAGCAAGCCCCACTCTTAGCTAACTTTATACCCATTCTGCTTTCCCAGCTCATTTCTGCTCCCTAAGCTGCCTCTCAGCCATATGCAGATACAAAAAGCTCCTCCCCAACTATTAAAAACTAATTAAGACCGACTGCCCTAATTACCTGCTCATCCAAGCTGTTCCTTATGTCCTGGCCACTTCCCTCATTCCCTCCACCTGTGAACAGAGGTCAAACTCACTGAGCTGCAGGTGACCACCAGTTGCTTTAAAAGACCACAAAGTTTTGCTGAAAATTTTAGAAAAGTTTTGCTGAAAATTTTAGAAAGTACAGTAGACTGTACTTCCAAAGGCAATAAGACTGGAAACTGGATGTATGAGCTTTGTATCTGAGATGGAAGTAGTGGGAAAAATGGAGAGGGAAGCTGGTGGTCTGCACACTACTGCCCAGGCAGCAGTCAGTGTGAGAGGGGAAAATCTTAAGTAGATTCAGGTGCAATGCTTCAAGCACATAGCCAGATCTGAGCCTGAATGTGAGGAATGCTGAAGAAACATCAGACTGCCTCCAAATCCCAGTGAGTCCAAGAAAAAAAAAGTACTTTTCATAGCAGTAAAGTGGCACAGATAAAAGAAGAGCAAATGATGCAGTATATGTGCAAAGATGCTTTTTTTATATGCAGCTCACAGGAAAACTGTTTTCTCAGAAGATTCCTACTACTGAACACAGTAAATAACATAGCAAGAAGCCAGGAAAAAAAACTTTTAGGAGAATATATGGAAATCAATACAATGGAGTATGGCTCAACAGGAGAGTTCAGTTCAATTAAATAGTAACATGTTCAGTTCAACATGTTACTATTTAATTCTTGGGATAAGGCTACCAGTGACTGTATGCAATACAAGCCAAGAACATATACAGTCCCTAAATAACTCCTCAGTCAGTCAAGGAGAGCTTCAAGATAAGGCCACAATTCAAATTTATGAAAAAAAAAGCAGAGCCCAGAATTACAAGTGTCATTACTCTGACAATATTTCTAAAAGCCAAAAAAAAAAAAAAGAGTAATGTTCTGATAACCAAGTTAATAACTGGCTCTATACCCAAATAAACTTATAAAGTCTTGTGATGAGCATGGCAATTCATCCCATTAGCCTGGAAAAGTATCCTGAGATGGGATGATTTACTGTCTGGAAGTACCTGTCTCTTTCCATCCACTCGCTGGAGAGAAAGGCTAAGCAGGCAGTTTAATTGAGACATCTAACTGGCGATGGCTAATGTTAGGTGAAATTAAATCTACCCACAGTCCCTGTTCTCCTTGCTACCAAGGGACCTAAGCAATTTGTCCTCTTCTACCTTTCAAAGGGTTATTATGGTAGCAAATTTGTTATGCAGTCGGGGTACTTGTGAACTGCCTTGTGAACTCCCACAAACTGTTAATCTTCAAAATGCAGCTCATTGGTAAAGACATGAAATACTGTCTTGACTTGCAGGACTTAGAATTTTTTGGTTGGGCAAGAATGGAGAAAAGAATTTTCTTTATAAATAGAGAAAATAAAATATGAAAAGAAATGGAACATATACTAAACATTTAGTCATATCAAACCCATTTTTCTTCAAAGAAAATCTACTTAGACTTATACCTGTAGTACTCTGAGAATACAATTAATAGTTACATGAAACACCTGATATACCACCAATTCCTGGGATCTTTGGCTTTCTGGCCTAAAACCTTGCTGGTATTCAGCTGGTCTCTAGTTCATCTGGTTTACAAAAGATGCTGCTTCTTTAAAGAACAGAAGTCCAGTTGTTTATGTATTGGTGGATATGAAATTGAGTATATAGTATGCACTGTCCAATATTGAGAATTCTTTTTTTCTAGTATTTGCTATGAAATTTTCAAGATTTTCTCTTAAATTAAAAACCCCAACATTTCCTGAACAAAGTAATAGAGACAGCTGACAACTCTGTAAGATGTTAAGGCATTGAAGTTCTTTCTCTGAAGTTTGCTTTCTCTTTTTTTTATGGAGTTTTGTATATCTGCAACTTTTGCAAAGAGAAACCAACAATGTTATGTTAAAAAGAAACAATATCCAGGGGATGCTTCTTGTGAGACACAGGCCTTTGGGTTAACTTGTTCATTTTTTTTTTTTCACAGCAGGAACTTATGAAGAAAACATGAGTGAAAAATAAAGTTTTAACTCCTCATACTATACAGGGCTATAATATCCTTTATGACTGTCCAGGAACGAATAATGAGCAAAGTCCTTTTGACATTAACCACAGCAGACTGGAGCAGTGGGAGCTGGCTTTTGAAGTATTTTGAAGAGTTTTATTTCTTTTTACTTATTGAGCTTACCCCACAACAATGCAGTACAGAAAATGACAAGTTATTAATTTCTATGTACAAGGTAAATAGAAATGGTTACAACTTATCTGATATTATCTGATCTAAAATGGTGCTTAGAGGAATTACCACGTCTGAAATTTGAACCAATAATATCTCTTGAAACAACACAGACTTCATGCCTATACATCAATCCATACCTGCCTCTGGTCTGGCTCCAGACACCCTTAAGCCATGCTGATTCTCTGTGTGAGGTAAGACCTCACACACTTGATAATACTAAATCCTTTACAGCCTCTTCCTCACAAACATCATCTCAAGGGATCAGAGAAGCCAGCTCAGTGGAAAGAGTATCTCTGTGCTTCCAATCTGGTAGCACACCTGGCTCCACGGGGAGACAAACCCCAGTAAAGCCTGTTCATTACAAATATGCTGCTCACCCATGAAGCCATTTTCACTTCTGTGCAATAATACACACAACTCCTTGCTCCCTTCGAAACCTCATCCCATTTTTCAACAATACTAATACCATGCTGGAAATTCACAGCTACCACTCTGGACATAAGACTAAACAAATTCCAAGTACTTTAAATATCCATGGTTTCTTCAAAACCCTACAAGTTAAAAATCCTCCAAAACTTCTTGGAAAACTGCCTTCTTCCTAGTGATGCTAGCTCTACAAAATTGCAGAGTGATGGAATTTTTTTTTGTTGTTCGAAAAAAGGAAGATGGAAAAGGTTATATAATCAGATTAATAACAGGAATGTAATTTCATTACAGCTCTGCAGAAGTTTTTACCCCTCAACAGCAAACATTGCTGATTGGGGGTAAAAACTGCTGCAGATGGGGCTAGAACACAAAGCAAAGCACAGTGATGCTGACAGCAGTGGAAGGATGGTAGGTGATGTGACAATATGGTCTTCTCCTCCATGCAAAGGGTGCAAGATGCATCCTTCAGCTTGCTTGGCAGCTGAAAGAACAGCATATGTCAGAGTGACATCATTGTTTTGCAGTGAGGAAGAGATGATGCAGGGGAATCACCATGTTGCTCCATAAAAGCGTAAAATCAGGAAGAAAACTTTAAGAAATCAGCCGATCTGGACAGAATGGCAGGACATAAAATGTAACAGAGTTGCAAGAGGTAAAGTTTGTAAGTAATGAAATACATTTATAAGTTGTGTATGAAAAAGTGTGTAATGGGAAAACAATCTTTCCTTAATGCTGTTACACAATGTCATTAGGGATTACTTCCTCTAGCTTACAGAAATCAATGTTATGACAGGAAGAGACAGAGCAGGAGAGATATTGACTGAGCTGTCAACCATAGGAGTACATCTCTCTGAACCTGTGGCTTTGGGCTTTGATGAAGCAAATGCATTCAATAGACACTTTTATAGGAACTCAGGCACTCACTCAAAGTACTCACATTTCATATCCACTGTCTAGTCACAACCATCAACCAACATAGTGGCTCATAATTTTTAGGTGAAATTGCCAAAAGTAATATATGTCTATCACTCACCCCCATCCATGGATTCTTGACACCTAACAATTTGACGTGGGTTCTGTACCATGGTGCAGGGGTTGTCATGACACTGTGATTCCCTCTCTCTTTTCTCTTTGTCCACTCCTGTTTACTTATTCAATAAAGACTTTAAAGAAGGAAAAGAAGAAAACTTCTAGACAAAGCCAGAGACAAAAATATCTTCTCTTCATAAACTGTCTTTACACTTACCAACCAGGAGCTTTGTGCTAAAAAACCCCCAGACATTCGCTATATGGTCTCCCATATGCTAATTAACTGTTAAAAGTAATAATTAATGTATTTTAAGTTTCAAAGTATGTATTTAAATGGTAATGAAGTCCTGAAGTCCACAGGCCTTTTATATCTCACAAATCAAATAATAACTGATATTAGAAATCCATCTCAAACCACATCTACCTTAGCAGAACTGACTGGTCAAGCTTGAGCCAACAACCCTGTAACCACTAATTCCTTCTCCTTTCCAATTTGTATTGATCAAGCGAAATGCAGCATCCTTGAAATCACAATCTGAAAAACTGTTACTGTTGGTGAGAAGCAATAACATATTTCTTAGGAATTTTATGTGGTGAAAGTAATTATCTGTGGAGATGCTATAGACACCATGACTTGCTGTGCAGTCAGCACTTTCTTCCAAAGCCAGAGAGTTTGAAGATAAGCTGCAAAGAGATTGAGGAACAACCTTCAAGTCTTCCAGATGGAGTTGACATAAAGTTGGCATTCTTACCCCATAAAATGTACAATTAAGAAATTTTTAAAAAGTCACAAGACGTGGAAACATGCAATTAGATAAAGAGGAGAAATCAGCTAGGGGAAAAAAAAAACAACCACCAAACATAAAGACATTCAATGGTTTGAGGTCAAGAACTCCCCGAAGCACTATGGAGAAGGTAGGGGTGCACAACACAGCCATATGAGAGAAAATTTAGTCATAAAGTGGCTTTCTAAAGCAGCTGCTTTTGTGGAAAAAAGACTGTGAGCTAAGAACTAAGTGCAGTATTATGTTAAGCGATGTTCTATTATCAGCAATCAGTAAGTTAAATGACAAGCCAGGGAACACCACAGTACAGGTATCAACAGGACACCCACTCCTGTTGAAAGAATGCTCAAGGAAGTATAAGATGCCTTATCAGAAGAACTTGGATCATTTCACATCTTTTATGTCCTTTAGACTCTCACCATTTTCCTGAGTAAATGAAATGCTGGGGCACGAGGAGATGTAGGCGAAGTGGTCACAGCACCAAGCCTGACAGAGTTCAAGAAGTGTTTGGACAATGCTCTCAGGCACATGGTGGGACTCTTGGGGATGGCTCTGTGCAGAGCCAGGTGTTGGATTTGATGATCCTGATGGGTCCCTGCCAACTCAGGATATTCAGTGGTTCTATGATTCTATGACACAGACAGTCTTGGCTATGGCAGAGAGCAAAATGGGATTAGTTTTGCGGGACCAAAAGACCCAGCTTTCCTCAGAAGCTTGCACAGGCCTGCAAAAATGGAATTAACAGGTCTATGTTGATTTGAGATAAAGGAATAACACCAAGAATGTAAAATAAATTGATTGTAATGAGAGCTGTTCTATTTGAGCAGCTAATCTGAGAAAGATTATCTGTTCCATTTTAACAGCAGACAAGAAATATGAAAAGTGACCCAGAATCTTTGAGTAATATTGGATCTGAGGTATTAAAAGATAACAAAGTGACCACACTGAAAACTGGTATTGAGTAGGAAACCATCAGACATGCACTACAGAGAGTATCAAAAAACATTAGAAGAACAAATGCAAATATAAAGACAACAGATGCTCTCATAAAAGCATTGGGGGACCTTTCCTTTTTTATTAATGTTCACCAAAGAAAATAAGAATTCAGATTTATGCTTATGTTGAAGATTATAATAAAGCCAGAACAGAGAATAGCCTTGATAAGACAATGCAAAAAACAACAGTGCAGAAATTAAAGTAAAATATGGCATACAGTAGATGTAATAATCAGAATATTTTACATGTGTTTCAGTACTGCGAGGCAAGGGCATGAATCATGAAGGTTCAGTAAAATACAAAAATAAAAATCTTTATTCGCAAACAATGCAATCATAGAAAGGTGGAGGAGGTACTGTAATGATCTTTTTAATGGTGAGAGATAAAAATGAACAACAAATGGTTATTTTCTAGATAAAGGAGTCATTCCCAGAAGAATCAAATTTTTAAGGTATTCAAAAGGCAATTAGACATTCAGGAAAAATGCCGGCAATTCCTGCTAAATTATTAAGACTTGGATGCAATAAGCTTAGTCAAATTTTTTACAACCTAATTTTGATACTATTTCCCAAGAGCAGAAAGAGAAAGACACATTTCCAATTTCAAAACCAGGATGTATTGGAAATGTAGGAGTTGTTTTTATGTTTCTTCCCATTTCAACCTCAAAAATCCAGGTTTCATACCTTTTACAGACACAAACTCTTTAAACACAGGAAATGTGATGGCAGACATTGGTGTCTGGCAAAGAGTTCCCTCCCAAGATTAGTCACAAAAAATGAAAACAAGCAATCACTTTTAGTTAGGTGTTGTCTCCAGGAAAAATGCTGATATAAAGACAATTAAAGTGTAATTTCTTAGAGGATTCAGGAATAATCTAGTGGGTCCTTAGCCTGTAAGGAGAGTATCTGACATCTTGGAACATCACAGCACAAGTATGAGACTGCTTATTATGTAGGAAATTGGATGCTTTTCAAGTAGGGAGACAATGAAATTTCTGTTCTGTTTTATAGCAATCCAGTGCTAAAATGGGAAGCTGAAGAAGCCCTACACTTTTCAGATCAGTCCAGTCATTGGTTGGAAGGCACTGAATCAATCTGCCTTGACTTCTGAATAAGTGGCTGCTGCAGGAAAGACAAGGTCAGAAAAATTGGTGGGTTTGGATCAGTGAATATGAATGATATTCAAGGATTGTAAAATCAGGTAAATAGTTTTGTAATGATAAGATTTTGAGCAAGCTTTCCATCAGGAAATGAGGTTGCAATGAATTTGGTAGCCTAAACAGCTGGCAGCTTTAAATAATATTAGAAGTTTGTGGGAGGAATAAATTCAATTATTTGCTGCTTTGAACCTAATGATAGAAGGAAAAATTACTTTGTACAAAAGACCCTAAAAAGTCACCAAATTAAAAAAGAGATCTCTTTACTAGATTGGCAGTGGTATTGCCTAATCACCAGCTGAGAAAAGCTGAAAAATGGAAGGGGTGTCTTTGTAGTGCAGTTTGACTGTAGTCAGTGCAAGCACAATATAATTGACATGGGTGACAGCTGCTGTGACTGGGATGTGGCATGGGTTTTGCTAGCTGTCAACCACCACAGCAAACTTACTGAGCTCCTGAGTACATAAAGTGATCTCATTTTGTTGTAGCCATTTCTAGGGAGAACTACTTAGCTCGCTGTTCTGCACAGGATTCACACCACCGCTCTTACTGCCCAAGCAATGTGCTGAACATAGTTTTTATAGGGATTCTAGTCATCCAGGTGATACTCTTTTGCAAACAGGATGATTATTTATGTAAATGCTGTGAAATCCTACACCTATTGTCTCCACCTACCTGCCTCTTCTACCAGCAGCAGCTGTCATGTGCTCCCTGTTCCAAAGCCCTGGGCTCACTCCCTGTGTTCAGCAAGCATTCCTTCTCCCCCAGGCCTATCATGCAATCTAAACCCCAACACCACAGAAGGTGAGCCAGGATTTCAAACCTGGCTGCCACTGCAAGAGGAGAGATGCGACATAGTGGATAGAGCAGCAATAACTGCAAAAATTTATCATCCCAGCTTCTTCAAATGCCCCTCCCTGCTCCGTGATCGAGGCATACCAGAGCAATAAATTCTTCTAAGAGCCCTTAAATCTATCACACTAATTGCCAAATGCAGAGTAGCCATTCATCTTTCCTGCTAACATGGCAATGCAGGAATTTGCTATAAGATTTTTTTTCTAATGTTTCCTTATGATTAAACTATAAAATAAAAGAAAATGTAACATCACTGCCCACTTTGAGGCTAATGCTTTTTTTGAAGCCTGGAGAGGAGTTCAGCATGAAAATCATGAAAGATTAGGAGGACTGTCGGCACAAAGTGACAGATATTTTCCTGCTCTATTCACATGCAGTCTTAGCATTAAAAAATGCATGTGAATAACACTTATTTTTAGACTTCAGAAAGAATAAACAACACCCATATTCCAGAAATTTCCTAATAACATTCTCCTAAAATTTCTTTTCAGAAATATCACAGAAAGTCTTCTTTCATTGAGCACTGAGAGTTAGTGAAACTGGGCTGTATTTTACCAGAGGGGTCAAATATTTTAAAATAATAATATCCTTTGCAGTTGGTTGATAAATATACATGGAGAAAAACTTCAATGAAAACACAGGCAATAATAAGAGGCAAACTTCAGATTGCGAGCTTGTCCTTTGTCAATTTGTTCAGCGTACAGTAACCTTGTCAAATTAAGAAAATTCCAAGTGTATTAGGAAAGGCTGCCCTCTTCAGACAAACTTAATAAAAGGTACACAGAAGTTCTGAGTGTCTTGAAGTTAAAATAAGAATGTGGTGAAATTAACTGTGCGGTGCAATATTAGCATATTAACTTTCTTCTGCTTAATAAAAATTTGCTATCACATAAAGAAAATAATTTTTTATCATTAGCTATACATAAATGTGTGGTTTTTTAGACTCACAACAGACCTATTTATACAATTTCTGTAAGGCTGCTATAACTTCAAGCCATATGCTGAAATACAGAGACATAATTAATTAAGAAATCTATTGAGTCTGAACTTCCCCTATGTCATGTTTTGTGCTGTCATATGGAAAAAATAACACATTTTGCAGCACTGAATTTATGTCACAAGGGAATTTTCATTAAACATGATAAAATTGCCTTTTTTCCTCTAACAAAACTTGGGGTTTAGATAGGTTTTGATCTCCCGAATGATCTAGAATAGTGAGCGGAAAAAAGTCTTTGTCATCATCATTGGTATTTTATACTTGATGGCTATTTTTAACTTCATTCATGAACAATGAAAAAACTCATCTGAGTGTCTTCACAGGTGAAATTGTGGATTTTTACCTTGCATCACACCAGGTGGCAAAACACAAGGCTACCAGATATTTTCCTGGTGAATCTCACAGAATTTTCATAATGAAGACCACCTGTATGAAGTAAGTAACTGTACTTGGGTTAATGACTGTAAATAACAGCTTCCAATTTACTAGGGAGGTGAGGTGGACATAAATATTTTTTATTGGTGTTTTACTTTGAAAACTGAAAGCTGTATCATAGAATCTTCTGAGGGGAAATATATATTATGCTCCACAATACCAAACCTAATACTTATCTATCCACATTTTTCAAGACCTTTACCAGGACCTGGAACTGTAGTAGACAAAACAGCCATTAACTCTCAATACAGCCCACTAAAGTTCTCCAGAACAGGAAGCAGAGACAATGCTGCTAAAAGATGGTCCTAAGAAAGAAAGATATGAGGGATTTAGCTGCCAGTTTGATAGAAGTCTCTCCATTCATTAGAAAAGGTCTTTTTTCTAGCTTTTCAGCAAAGCCTCCCATTTCTCCAATTTTAGAAACTCCAAAGTTCTCCAATTTTAGGAGAACATGCCTAAATGCCCAATAAATTTGTGACTGCCAGATTGCTCTTTTCCTTGCAAAATACCTTTTTTTTTTTTTTAATCTTGTCTCAAAGCATGATAAATCCAATTCATTCTATATTCTGATCAAAAATTTGAATCATGTTTCCCTCCTCCTTCACCACATCAGAAAGGCTTTCTGGACAACAGGTAATTTCATATATCATGTCCCTTTTCACAGACAGCCTCTTCAGTCCCTGAAACAGGCAATATTTCTTAGTTCACTTTAAGCAACACCCCATGCTTGTTAACTTTAACCATGTAAGGAAGTCTCTCTGAAGACTTGTGGGGCTTTTTTTCCCCTTTGTTAAATAGGATTTGGTTTAAGATGTACTTTAAGTTAAGAATTACTTAAACGCTTTGTTGAACTGAGGCCTGAAATGGGACTTTAATTTCCTTAACAACTCTCAGTATACCATTACTAGAATAAATGCAGAAAAATCAGACTTTCTGAAAAAATGTGTCTCGAGGGTGCTAGTACAAGCAAATTACGGAGCACTTAAATAATGCCAAACTATAAATCTCATATCTACCAACACTTATCCATCTGTCTTACCAGTATGCTAAGGAGTAGGTCTTTTTTAAAGACTGAGATGTTAGAGCTGGAAATGAATACTTGCCTTTTAGACCCCTCCTATGCTATGGTATTCAGTTTCATGTATAATTGATGGGCTGAAATTTTAAGACAGACTGAGTAAATAAATTATGAGTATTCAAAATATCACCCTTTTGCCAGTAAACCCCTGTTATTCTTCACACTGACTCAGCCACCTCTCATGCTGCTATCTTTATTTATAGGAATAGTATTTTCTGTGATTTTGTAGTATACACTTACTTAAATGATTTCAATGGAAATTATTTCAATGTCAAACATAACCATGATTTTTTAATAATCAAAACACAGTACAGCTTTGTTTGGGTATTTTTCCTTCATTCAATTGAGACATAGTGAAAAAGAAAGGCATATTAGTTGAATACCAGCATTTTTTATGCTATTGCTAGTTCTTGCACAATAGAATTCCTAAGAACTGTGCTGTAATTCCTTCCTGCAGGGAAACACAGGGGTGTCCACATTGGCATTCTTGAATTTTCTTAGGCCATTAAATCATAAGGCTGCCTGTACTATGCAGAGAGATTGGGTTATGAATTTTCTGAAGTGACAGATCCCGTTATATAAGCCACTGGTGAGTCTGGGAATGCCATTCAACATTTTCAGCTTTGGAATTAATTTTATTCTACTTTTTCCCATGAGAAAAATGAAAATGTTCACAATTTTACTGGTAAGGAGTGCAGTTTCCATGACAAAATCACATCCCTGGGAAAACCCCAAGTATTCCTTCCAGCTGTGGGTATACAGAGGTAAAATTCTGCCCAGACAGCTGTGCACCTGATGTGACTTATTGAAAATTAAAAATAAAAAAATTAAAATCCTAAAATTAAAAGGCTGCTGGACAAGATAGCTGCAGCATATTTCTTGTAAAAGGCAAGGCTAATGGACTTGAAAAAATCTAAGAAATCATTTTTGCAGAATGCATTATAAGCCTCTTTTATATAAAAATACAGGTCTTTTCTCACATGCAAGTCTTTCCATTTCTTTCAGGTCTGGGCTAGTGAGAGGGCTAGTCAGGTAAGCCCACTGTCCTTCAGTATTACAGGGGTGGCATCAAAAGTGAACTGTAACATAACTGTGATACCACTCACAAAAAAGTTAATATCATATTCTTACACAATTTAGTTCATTCAGTGACAAGCTGTAATCACAGCTTACTGAGTCCTTCCAGGACTCATAAAGTAAATAACTGGAGCAGTAAGAACTCTTCTATGGACAGCAACTTTCAGTAAAAAGAATTTGAACAGATAAATGAACACATGCAAGTTTATTAACAGAGAAAGAACACAAGAAATGAAAATTTGCAGTGAGATAGACATTAATTTTGAAAAGTTAGAGGAAGCCAGTGTAAGTTCAGAGACAAGGCAAAGATTACTGATTTTCCTTAAATAAAAACAAGAAAGCAACCTAACTCTGTCCCAGACAACATCTGATAAATTCACTCAATTTGGCCTGTGCCCCTTGTACCTTGGAGCTAGGATTTTCAAATTTCACTGGTAGATGAATGTGAAATACCCCTTCATTCCTTTGAAGAAGCCAGTCTGAAGCTGCAATGAGCCTGCAAATAGTGATTAGCATTTAAAGTGGCACCCTGAATAATAAAATGTCTTTGAGCTGGATTGTAATTTTCTGGAAGTGAAAGATACTCTTTACATTTACCTCACAGGAGACTAATTTTGGTCTTGTCCGGCTAAATGAGAGGTCACAAGGTATCAGCTCCAATGAATCTCTCCTAGGCTCTTTGGGTAATACTTAATTCTTGACATTTCATTTGTGAGTTTTCTGGAGGCTGTAGTTTGTGGCTCCCTGCACTGTTCCCTTCCAGCCTGAAGAGCAGTACCCGTGGTGAGCCAGGCTGCAGGAGGCTGCAGTGCTACCTTCCTGCTCCAAAGAACTGCACCTCCTCCCAGGCAGGCTTGAAGAACCATCTCTGAAGTCTGACTTTCTCACAACACCCAAAAATCCTGCTCCCCACATCTGGACCCTGAGAGAGGTATGGGGCTGTGAGGGCTTTTGTGGTATCATCTGCACCTCTCCTAGCTGCTGAGACAAAGTTCATGGCAACCACTTACAATGTTCAGCTCAGTCTTCAGCCGAGTATTTAATCAGTAAATGTTGTACCAGGCTAGTTAAAAGCACACAGGAATGATTTATTGTGACATCAAACTGAAGCCTAGTAAAATCAAAATAACAAATGAAGAAACCCTCAGCTAGGTAAAAATATCTGAATCCACAAGTGGGGAAGTGTTCAAATAGCAGTAAACTCTCATTCCTATCTGCTTCTGTGGAAGTAGTGTTAAGCAGAAATGCCTAATGGAAACAAAACTAACCTGGGCAGGCTCTTTCAGGAGAGCAAATAGACAGAGAAGTCTCTTGATGCCCATGTAAACGTCATTACCTCTCTTTCTACCTCCAGCAGCAGCCCACACAAGGACTGGTCAAACAGTTCACAGAAAAGGGCAAGCACAGGCTTAGGAGTTGTACGTTCCCCAGAGAAGACCTCCTCTGCTCTGCTTTTTAAAAAGCATAGTCTCTTGCTTTTCTACAGTAATCTTGAAATCTGTTCCATTTTCCATGCTTGACTATAGAAATCCTCTCTGGATTCCCGGAAAGAAAAATATTAAGCAAAACACCCAAAGTTCTTTAAAATACCGTAGCACTTGAGTCTCTGCCTGCCACTCAGTGAAACACAGCAATTTAAAATTACTGAAGCTCTTAAATTAAGTGCTTAAATTTGAAGGTGATCAGCACTCTGAACATGTGAATTGTACAGCTATCTGAACTATCAAAGCTCTTCAATTTACTCCAAGCAAGTCATTTTTGGAAGTGATAAGGGAGTCTGTGATTGCCCAGACTGTACTGATTTAAAGCTTCTGCTCAGTTTTCTACTCCTTTTTAAAAGTATTTGAGCAATTCTGCTAGCTTATAGAAAGACTGTGCTGAACACATTTGAGCAGCTTGGGGGAATGAATGTACGTGACTTTTGTTTTGCTTGCAAGTAACCATTTTGGATCAGCATTTTCCTTCCGGAGTCATGTCAAAGCAAGTGGTTTTACCTAACTCTTCAACAGTTGTGTGGAGATAAAAAATGAACACCCATATCCATTTTCAAAGTCTTCAATTCACTTAATAGACAATGCACAATTTTCTGAGTGCACTGAAAATGTCATTGCTTTGTAGCTACAAATTGAAACCTATAATGCTCATCTTCAGGAAGCAATTATTAATATATTTTTTTACCATACAATATATTTATTCTTGCAATTTTGGCACACAGTGCCTTTTGAATGTATTTTCTTAAATGAACTAGTAACAGCTAGTTACCCTCTGTAATACATGATTAAATACTTCCATTCCATACACAAACCTCTTACAGCTGTGAGGACTATTGAAACACAAGAGATTCTAAAACTCCTGCATGATTCTTTCCTGTACCATCCAAAGTAGCTTCAGGCCAGAATGAGGCCTAGACAGGTTGTATTTTTTTAAATTTGGACAGCTTTCTACACATTCCCAGAATCGTTAAATACTGCATTATTTCCCACACTGCATAAAGTTCAATTAGAAACATTTTTTCTGTGGGCCTTTTTCTTGTGCTCCTCCAACTGCCCCATGGCAGAGCTGTCACAGCTGATGCTCTGCTTTGATTCACAACTCCCAGCAAATATTTCCCATTTTCCTTGCTGAATAGCATTAATGATAAAGCATAATTATCTGAAAACTCTGATGAATTCTAGTATTTGTAATAAATTGATTCCACTTAATGCCTCGTATTTTTAAGGCACTCTGTCTATCAGAAGTAACTTCTGAGCTGAAGATTAGTCAGTTAGCCTTCCACTTGTAGACCCTTGAAAATCAATTGTCCTTCAAGTGGAGGCACATTTTGGCTATTTGACAGCAGATTCTTTTATACATCTGTACTGACCCATAATCTATTGCAAAGGATGTGCATTAGCATTTGTATGCTCTTCCTCCTAAAATAACACGTGAGCTGGGACCTGGGGGGTTCTTGCTGCAATATCTGTTGGTTACTCACACCTGATGGATAACCAGCTCATATTTACGATGCTAAGATGTCTTGAATGTGTGGGGGGATTTTTTTTTTATTCTTTTTGCCATTTCAAGGACTTCTTCAACCAGCAAATCCTGATTCCAGTGAGTTTCTGAGTCATATGGTGCTTGTGCTGTATCCACCTACTTTTTCTTTTAATGGCCAGTCAAATGCCAGAAGTGAGATAATGCAATGATGCTTGACATTTATCTATTATCAAATCATTCCCTCAAGATTACATTGATCTAGCTGTGCATGCTGCACCTCAATATTTTCACAGGTACACTGTGACACATCATGATGTTTCAGAGTAATTTGTAAAGAGATCTGCCACGTGATTTCAGAAAATGTATGAGGGTTTTTTTGAAGCTGTTTGCTGTTCTCTTGAATGATTAAACCTTGTGTGAAAAATGAGTTGACAAGTTAATTTTCCATGTCAAAGTCCAGGCTGCAGCACCGCCATTTCTTCCATTTTGGTTTATATATCAATGTGGAAGAGTTTGCCTGTCAACAGAAGTGTAACAGCTGTAGTTGCTTACTTTGCTAATTGCTATCACTTTTTACATCTCTGTTCTTTAATATTTTGGCTATAATGCTGCATTCCCCATTATTCTGTGGGAATTTTTTCCTATTTCCATAATTTATCAGCCATCTTATTCTCACAAGCACTTCCCTAGTGATATGAGCTTCATCTGAAATTTTCTCAAGTTTCTGAATGTTTATCATATCTTTCTACTGTACCTATAAAACAAGTGCAGTAACAGTAATTTCTGAACAGTTAAAGTCTTAAATCATTAATGGTTGAGCTGGTAGAATCCTTTACTAACCAACTGTTTGACCTTCTTGATTAAATTATCCGTGTTGTTCCCTTCATTTTTACTCATGTTGCCTTGTACTACGCTGTCCTTAGAACTTTTTGCTGCCCCTTTTTTCAAAGGTATTTCTGAGCAGTTAATACTTTTCTTGTCTTGTTTCTTTACTGTGCCTCAGTAAAGAAACACTTTACTGTTCAGAGACACTTTTCTGAAAATCAGTAACAGCTGTTGCAGCATCTATGATATGGTCATTCAAAAAATTCAAAAAATTCAAAAGCATATCAGGGCTGACTTCTGAAGGGCCTGAGCCTCAACACACGTGGACTCCTTTCATTGGTACAATCTGAAATGTGGGGTTTGTGTCTTGAATAGCCTTTTCCTTATGCTTTTTAAGATTGTAAAAAGAAAGACTTGGAAAAGAATTCCAAGGCAATTTTGGCCTCATTCTTTGCACTATAAGCTGGGACCAAGCTGTTCTAGACTATTCCTGGCAGAGCTTCCTTTAACCACTTTTTTTAAAACCTCTAATGAGGAGCCCTGAATGAGTGTCCCAGTGCCACAATTGCTCACTGTTCCTTCCCATCATTCATACATGTTTTGGAAGATGAAGTTTCCCCTCAGGCCTCTTTTTGCTAAATTAGACAAATAAGTTCTTTCACCTGATTTCCATAAGCACGTTTTCTAATCCTCTTTTCCTGTTACTCTCCTCTGGGGTCTATCCAGTCTGTCTACTCTTAAGCCCATCTACGAAAAACCATATTTCAACTGCAGTTACACCAGTTTCAGGAGGAGCAGAGCATGCTTCCTGCCTCTGAGAAAAAGAGTTTAAACATTCCACAGCCTCATTCTCATGTTTTTGCATCATCATAATAAAAGGGTGTGCTTTTTGTATGAATTTGTTCTTACCAAACAAAAAACTTCTAGCATCAGCTCATCTACACCAGCTCACATCTTCAAGAGTTGACCCAAATTTCCTTTTAGTAGAAGTTAAAGCAATCAAAGCAATCCTTGGTGACTCTATTTAGATGGCTCCTGTGACCTGTAGACAGCCAGATTTAACAATGATTTCCACCCACTCTGAACTCAGACACTGGGCACTGATTATTATTTTTTCCCTATGTTGATCTAAAATACAGGGATGGTGCTTGCTCATTGCATTTCTCAGTATATTTTGACTGCCTCAACTTTTGTTATTGCCACTGTTGCAGAGATCCTGGCCCAGCAATGTTGTCAGTCGGAGCACGCTGATGAGTACCTCCACAGTCAGAACTGGCTCTTAGCCTACGAGTGATGCTGCTGTTTCTGCATTAACATTATGCTTTCTGAATAGTAACTATCTTGCACCCTTGGATATATTACAGATTTCCTCATTTTTAAAATGCTTTTCGTCAGCAGTGATGTTTGCGTGCTACAAGGATTTAGGGCTTGCATTTGTCCATTTCTTTCATTGCTGCTATAAAATTTCATTATTGCAACTATAGCTCTAAATGCTCTAGGAATTCTCATACATACTTACCCTCAGAAAAGTCTCTTGTAGAGACCTGGCTTTCCCAACGACTCATGGAAAGACTTGCAAAAATTGCCGAGTGCATCACCTTGCTTGTGTGACTGCCTTAGCGTGCTTTTGATGCCTGACTTTATTTTGCTGATAAGTTATAGAACTATCAATCACCCGCCAGTCTAGCAAAACAATGAAATTCATTTCATCTGGCCTCTCTGACCTGTTAGACTTAAGTGGCCCTACCAGGAGTTAAAACTCCAGCCAGCAGAGATGATGGGATTATTGAAACACAGGCTCTTTCATTACCACAAGGGGTAGCCCTCAAAGACTGAAATCTCAGTGGTGGCACTCATAAAGATTAACATTCCTGCCAGAAACCACTGCCCAGCATATCAAAACACTTCTACCTAAAGCAAATGCCTGAATGCAAATTTAGGTGATGAAACTGAAGTAGCCCATTTTGGGAAGGTGCTGAGTACTCACAGCTTTCAGCAATTTTATGGAATTAAATGAAAACAGTACGTGAAATAATATACTTATAATAATAGAGAAGACAAACACAGTGGCACATGGCTATAGTATTTTCAAAACAGAAATAGATCTTTGTGTGAATTTAAATAAAAATTCTTAAAAGGTAAAGTGACTATTTGCTTATTTTTATATAGTTTAATAGATGGACTTAAGCCAAGAACAGATTTAAAATTAATCAAAGTTTCCTAATTAATTGTGACTTCATGGTGATACAACTCTGAATAATGGAATGAATAATAGGTTAATCAATTGACTGATCCTTTCACTGAACAGAATATCAAATGAAAATATTCACCTATTATTTGTATTCATTTGTATTTAGATGTAAGCACATACAGATTTGACTTCCTGCCATACTGAAAAAGGATGGAGTATTACAGCATGAAGCATTCAGAGAGAATTTGTCATCCACACAACTGAACTGCAGGCAAGGGTGACTGTAACACTGCCACGTAGAACTCACAGCCCAGCACATGCTGGATTTGATGTGCCAAGGAAAAGGTACTGACACTTGTCCAGCCCATCCATCAACAGCAGTTCTTTGGGAAACTCCCTCTCTGTTCTCTGCAGAAGATGCAGGGCCATGCAAGCAGGACACTGAATCTGGATAATACAGGCCATCTGCCCAGGATGAACATGGCACACACTGTCTGACACCAACTTGCAGATTTGGGGTGCAGAAGAGACAACAAATGCAGTAAAGAACCTTTGCCAAACAGAGGAGCCTTTACCCCTAAAAGACTGATACCACTGCCTCCCAGATAACTTCATGCAATTAGGTTTTGACTGCACTTTTTGTGAAAGATTCAAGCCAGCTTATAGTATGCAAGAGCACAGTTAGGAGCTGTTCACAAAAGGAACAAAATGTGAAGGAAGACATGGAAATAGTCATGTTATAAATAAATCCATGAGTCTGCATTTAAAAAAATAAATTACTTAAATGCAGAGCATCTTTGAATGGGGTGCTAAGCTAAGAGGTTGGCAGGCCAAAACATTTTCTTTTACTCCTTTTGCTAGTTCTAGATTATATTTTCAAGTGTCAAGTTACTTTTCAGATCAGTACTGCATATTTTTTTTATCAAAGCAAAGCAATACAGGTCTTCTGAAATAAAATTGCATATTTATTTGACAGCACCCTGCATTACAATAACCAAATTAAAACACATTTAATATTTCCTGGGCTGGCTTTCTATTATTTATCAAGTGTTTCCAATTATATATACACATATACATATATAAGTGTACATATACATGTGTGTGTATACATATATACATAGATAAATGTATATATTTATATGTATATGTGTACATAAATATATATATATATATAAAACTAAATATGAGCATCTTTGAAAATTCATTATCATTTCTCAGAACCCTCCAACAAGGGCTTTATTGTTCAAAGCTGCTGTAAAGAGAGCTGCACCAAAGGAGCCATTTGAAGTGCACAACAATGAACTTTATTGATCCTACATAAGTCATAAGCACAGTTACATTTTTCTGAGTGCCTTCTATGGGCACATTTTCCTAATGACAGTGTATGTGTGCCTATGTATTAAAGGCACCACCACTGTGCATCACAGCATTCAGCCAGCACATGATCCAAACTTTCCAGTTTTGGAGAGGGATCTCTGCAACCTTTCTGCATTCTCACTGCCATTATATAAGTTTATTTGGAGGCAACCCTGGACCCACACTAAAATACAAGACCGCAAAGATTTTCTGGCTTTTTATTGACACTTGATTAAATTGTTCCAGTTTTGGCTTTGACAACTATACCTGTATGCTGGTCCATTCACTCACATTAAGGAAAAAAAAAAAGTGGCACGTGCCATGGAAATGAAATAACTGTGCCCCCAAGTAAGTTTTCTCACAAATAATCTGGCAGGTTATTTAGTAAACTAAGTAAGTTCCCATATTTGGATAAACTCTGTGTGCCCAGATGTGAAGCCCAGAAAGGAGAGCTCTTGCAGACTGGTACCATAAACACAGCCAATGTCAACAGGTTTTATTTTACATCAAACATTAAAGAGGAGATTTTCAAAGAAACATAAGAAAGTTATGAGTGACCAGGGATCAAACACCTTTAGGCTCCTCTGAACAGCAAAAGGCCAAACAAAACGAGCAGTACACCAGCCCATACCAATTGCCACACTGCAATGTTCCCTGAGGCTTCAGTCCAAGAAATCAGGACCTTGTTTATGGAAACATAATTAAAGCACTTTCTTTGCTTTCCTGTAAGAGACACTTTAGCACCTGGTAATTAAAGGGAAATACCTGAAAAATCAGTCATGCATTAGAAGCCTATTTTCCTTCCTGTAGCAAATATGGTCACAAATTCACATGCCAGGGCTTCTTTGACTCACTGGCACAAACCAGAGTCCACATCCCTAAATCCTCTGCTGCTTAGTGAGCCTACCTGCAGCAGCTTCCTTCCCCTTCCCACTTAGAGGAATTTAGTTATCCAGCATGAATTTTTAATAGGCTCAAGTCACTTCCACTGTTTAAATGTTTGGACCCTAATACCTGCTACAATGCTAAGAACATCAAATGGGAATCCTGCCCTTCACATCCACAAGTGATTCCCATATATGCCTCCCCTGGCTCAGACTGTGCCCAGGCCCATCTGTTTGAAGGCACCAATCCTGCTTTGCTGGTCCAATGCTCAGGCATCGATGCCAAGGGACAGGAACAGCGAGCAGGATACTGCTTGCTCACATAAGGCTACAAGAGTCCTTTCCATTGTTCCCACCCCTGCAGTCACACTAGGTCACTTCTGCTGCCAGTCCCTCTGGAAAAGGCCTCACATCTGCTCACACAGAGTGCAGGGCCATGGAAGTGGGATATGGTCCAAGGGAGCTTCGGCTACACATGGTGGCTGCTGTGGGTGAAGCCTTCATGGGCTTGCCCAAGAGCCCATTCCCATAGCAGAAATCTGTAGCTCAGGAAACAAAAAGTGATTCTGCTATGGACAAATCTTCTTCTTATTTGAAGGATCAATACAGCAAAGGTGCCACAGGGACCCAGAGCTCCCCACACACATACTCAACTCTGAAAAAATTAATGAAAGGCACAAGTCAGAAACAAAGGACTCTGAATAATGAAATGATTAAAGAGAAAATACAGTTGAAAACTCCTGGAACACATTATAATTTAATATCTCATTATTTACTAGGCACATTGAACATAACATGAATTTCCCTCTGCTCCACCAAGCCCACTTCATATTCCACAGAGCCTATGTTTCTGTATCTCATCCAAGCCGAGATGAAATTGTCTTGTATATCAGACAAATGTTCTACAGAGTAGCCTACACTTTGGTAATGTACAAGCTGAATGTTCCCAACAGTCCAACTTCCACATCGTTTAGAGAATTTCCACTGACACATTTTCAATGCATAATGAGGGGTTTTAGCAGTTCATAATTATTAAGTAGTTATTTTACATGCCCTTGTGTGTGGTAAATAATACCATAGAGAAAAAAAGTAACCAAGGGTTTGTATAAATGATTCTGCATAAACCTACAAGCTCAGGTTTTAAATCTGCATTATCATGTTGGTTCAGATCTTTAGGCTTAGGTCTGAACAAACATGAACTTCAGGGACATTTGAAATTCAACTCTGTATCCTGACCTGGATTTTCTAAATGACCTTTGAAATTTGGAACTAAATCCAAGTGTTGCAGAGTCTCTATCTGGAAGCTTTTTGCTGATGGATTTTCATTCAGTCTAATGTAGGTGGCAAATTATGCTGAGAATAAGTCATTTTCAAGAGATCCAAGGTCTGGCATACAGACTACTGCTTCCAGCCGTTTTAAATGGAAAACAAAGGTTCTTCATTTACCTCTGAGGCTTCTGTCTGATTTATTTTGCTTCTCTGGTTTGCATTTATTTGATTGTTTGTGCCAGGTATAATGGAGAAAATGCAGGCATCGCTAGAAAATCTGCAATCTGCAGTCCCTCAGCCACATTGACCTCTTGCAGACACGTCTGAATCACAGCAGAAAGGAGAGATGGCAACTCCCAGCTGGACAGGCCTTTGCAGCTTGCCCAGATGTCAGAAAACTAGTCTTTACTGGCCAAGATTGAGACAGCCATAACTTTTTATAAAGCAGTGAAGCACATAGTTAACTTTACTCACGTATTTTAACTTAAGAATGCACTTAACTGCTTTGCTGAACATGGGCAGGCACAAACACTTGCCATGGGCAATGCAGGGTCAGTCATTCTTATAGCACCAAAATATTCTCCAAAAATCCTGAAAATGGCAAAACAAGAAATCCTATTTATCAGGTAACTACTCCATTGTCATAAAATCATAGCTTCATATCATGGTTTGAGTTTGAAGGGACCTTAAATATCAACTGGTTCCAACCCGCCCATCATGGGCAGGGACACCTTCCACTAGCTTGATCAAAAGCCCAACCTGACCTTGAACACTTCCACGGGTGGGGCATCCACAGCTTGTCTGGGCAACCTGTTTCAAGCCTCACCACCTTCACAGTAAAGAATTTCTTTCTAATATCTAATCTAAACCTACCCTCTTTCAGTTTAAAGCTATTTCCCCTAAACCTATTACCACATGCCCTTGTAAAAAGTCTCTCTCCAGTCCCCTTAAGGTACTGAAAGGCTCTCTAAGGTCTCTCCAAAGCTTCCTCTTCTCCAGGCTGGACAACCCCAGCTCCCTCAGTCTGTCTTCTTAGGAGAGATGCTCCAGACCCCTGATCACCTTGGTGGGGCTCCTCTGGACTCACCCCAGCAGGTCCACATTCTTCTCCTACTGGGAGCCCCAGCGCTGGATGCAGTGCTCCAGGTGAGGTCTCAGGAGAGTGCAGTAGAGGGGCAGAATCCCATGCCTTGCCCTGGTGGCCACACTGCTTTGGCCATTCTCTTGTGTCAATAGATGGAAATTAGGAAAATGTCCATCTGACATCTGACACTGCACTCCAACAACCTCAACAGTCTTCTGACCCTTGCTGTGAAGGCCGACATTCAGCTTATACTGGTAAGTCAGCAGATCTTACCCAAACAGAAACCAAAGAGAAACATCATCCCAGTAGTCCTCTTCTGAGCTGTACTATAACTAAAATGAATATATAAACATAATTCTGAAAAACTGACTTGTATTTCTTATTACTGTCATATGCCTTGGTTATATAGAACCATGCACAATTAAAATTAATAAACAAAGAAATTATTTTTGGAATGCACAGAAATTCAGAGGCAGAAGTCAGTCATATTTTCAGGCACCTATTAGTTGCTTTCTTGATGTGTTGAAGAAAATAAAGGAAAATTAAAAGAATCAGTCTAGTTATTACCTGCAGGAACTGATAGTCCTTTAAAACAGCTTCAGTTTCATGAAAAATGTAAAACCCAAAAGCTTCAATCCAGTTTGAGAAAAAAACATCCAAGTTCCAGGGACAGTATAAGAAAGCTACTGAAGCAAGTCTTTTGTTTGCCTTCTGACCATTTCTGCATGCAGAACTCCCTGCAGTGCTGTCCAGCTCTGCTTCCCAAGTGCTTGGAAATAAGCAATCTACCTTTGACCCTGCCTTAATCTACATTTTTCAGGACAAAAAATTCTTGGCTGCTATGCTGATCACCCAACTAGAATTTTCAAGTACCTTCTAAAAATCTCACATCAAAATAGTGCTTTGTCCTCTGCCCATTTTGCTGTATCACTTTTCATTCTCTTTTCTTAATGGAAACTATGGACACATTTTATTTCTGCTGCACTGGCAGAAGATTTATGTCTCTACAGATTCTTCAGCATAATTTTCTCTGCATTTTGTGTGAACAGTTGTATTTTTTTTTAATTGCATTGTTTTAATTCATATTTTAAATAGAAATTACACGTAGATAAAGAGAATTAAGTTCCTGCTGAGATGAAGACTACTGGAGTCAGGATTATCATATTGCTTTTTGACTGGTATTATGTGTGGTTGAAAGATGACCTGAACTTTCTTCCCTCATCGTAAAAAGAAGAAGCATGAATCAAAAGTCAGCCTTCCATTTTAATCAAATTGCCCTGATTATCTGGTATGGATCTAAAGAAAGAAGGTTTAAATACCTCCTACGATGGAAATATTTCAGAATCAATCTGACAGTACAAGCAAAAAGAAGTAACTGATAGAAGCAAATGTACTTACCTTGTAGTGATCAGGGAACAACTGGTGGGAAAGGGCACAAAAATTGCACAAACCAAATGACTAGTGTGGATTGTTTCTACATTAAAAAAAAACCTAATTAAACTATACTCTTAAGGCTACTTAAAAGGAAGTAAAGAAAAGGAGAACATAAATTTGTCTGTCTATAGAAGTGCATTACTGGATTGCAGTTTGCTGAACTTCACAAAAAGAGAGTAGCTTCATATTAATGAAAAAACTGATCTGATTATATAGTTTTCTTTCTGGAGAATCAAGGATAGTTTTCTGAATGGGGATAACATAGGTGTTAACTAAGAGGCAAATCCAGAGTCAGACCTCCTGCTGAATGCTTAGGAAGGAAAATCAAAATCCCTCACCGAGAATAGCACTCCTATTTCTTGCTTTTCCTATCAGAGCTCTTGGGGATAAAAAAGTTTTATATTGCCCAAAGAGCCTCTTACCTGGAGACATTGCTGAAAACTGTATCATCTTCCCACCTGGACATAAGAGAGGGAAGATACTGGGAGAAAGGCATTGGGCTGTGCAGACAAACCCCAACTGCTGTGCAAGATTTGAGGGTCACCTTATATCAAAAGAGAGGTTTGCCATTGATCTATGGCCAACACAAAATTTGACAAACCACTTAAAGGCTCTAAGAAAACTCTTGAATCCTACTTTATCCAGTGAGAAGTAAAATATCTCAGGTATGCTGCCTAGAAAAATTTAAGAAATTGTGATCCTTACCATAGAGTGCCAATGAAAAGAAATTTACATATCCAAAATTTGCAATTTGCAAAAGGTCAGACAAAATCTACCACATGCTGACAGATTAGTACCCTAACACACTTCAGAAACATTTTTCAACCTGAGAACTAGCAAACTGCAAATTAACTGGTATTTAATGTGTTCCAAGGACATGATTGTGATTGCCTTTAACAAATGGCTCTTCCTGTACCATTCATGCCTTAGTTTGTCAAATGTTTGTTAAAGGCAGAAACTAAAGCAGAGCTGGATGTAGCTGTAACACTCTGGAAAACCCCTTCCTGTAAGAGGATCAAGTTAGGAGACTGTGGAAATTAAAGAGCTGTAATGTGAAACCTAATGTATAGTAACTGTCAAGTGAGGTAATGTAGAAACTGGAAAGCCTTGTCTTAGAGTTAATGCCTTAATCCCAACATACCACTTACACTGTGAGGAAAAAATGTAAGAAACTGAAAATCCATGAAACAAGGTTATGGAACAAAGACAATAAAATAAACATTGTCAGTGACAATGTGTTGAAATTGATTTGTTTTCATTCTTGTAACAGGTACTTACTTTCTGATTTGCCAAAATCTCACAGCATCCTGTTATGTTCAAGTTATTCTGAGATCTCTTCTAGACACTAAATATTAATTATGAGTATCTATGACAACCATTGACACTAAAAATGGAGCATTTATCCCATCCAATGCCTGAGCTCTGAGGTATTAACCTCTCAAAGTTTTGGATAACCAGAAAATAAAACTGTGATGCTAAAGGATGTGGTTATGTGGTGAATAGTGAAAAAATTTCCTTTTAACTAAACACAAAAAGTAGAAGAGTTTCCTGATTATTAATGATAAGCTTGTGCTCAGGGCCTAGCTAAATCAAAGCCAAGTGTTCTCAACCACAGAAACAACAAAAAATGATTGCATGATAATCACATGTGATTATTTGATTATATGCATCCTATAAGCTCCCACAGAACCTCCCAGTCCTTAGCCCAGACTGAGCTAAATCTGCTGTCCCATGGCAAACCATGCCAGACCCAAACCCACCAACATTCACAGTTTTGACATTAAGAACGTGATGAGGGGGTGAGCAAACGTAGCCCAAGGACCACCATCTTGCCAGGCCCTGCCTGTATCGGATCCCCTGGAGCAGACAAAGCAGCAGAGAGCACCTACAAGCTCCATCACATGTGCACCTGTTACTGTTCTGATAAGAAATAATAAAACTTATGAAAGGTGTTCTAGTATTTGAACAGGAACAGGAAAAGAGAGCTTTATTTTTTAGACTGTAACATTTATAGAATTTCAAAAGTGACAGTGGATTGGAGAATGACACTGTTACCTCTCCAACTACACTGGTCAAACTAATAGTTTATTAAAATTCTCCTCCTACAGAGAAGAATGTAAACCAATCATTATTTACATGAAAGTGTGTGAGAAACTCCATTACAAGAATGTAAACATCAGAAGGCTTAGAAAATCTCAAAAGAACAAAACAATATGTACCTACATGGAACAGGGCTCAACACCTCTCTGCAGGATTCTCCAGCATGTCCCATCTGATCCTTTCACCATTTCTTGAGAGAATACAGAGGGATTTGGATGCCTTCCCCTTGGAGACATCTTTGGTGAGGAAAAGGAGGAGAGGAATGGAAAAACTCACTCCTGGGTTTTCTACTTGTGTACACAGGTTTTAGAGGACTTTGCGGACCTTCCGAAAAGCACGGAACCAAAAGACACAACACCACGGACAAGAAACAGGGAACACATGTCAGACAGACATCATTAAGACTTGGGGAAGGAACACAATAAAGACCACTGGCATCAGCCATGTTGGCCCTTAAGTTTTCTGTTTAATGTTTGGAGCAAGAGCAGTGTTGATATACACCAGACACAGGTCAACATACTAGAGATGAGCAAAATATTTGGCCCCAAGGACCACATCTGTGCTGCTAAAATAGTGAAGTCCCACAATAGTTAGTGCCTAGCTCCATGTTTCTCACAGGATGCTTGAATTCCATCTACCCAGGTTTTGAGGGGCAAGAGAGTTTAGCAGCATGCACACACATCGTGCCACACCCCTTTGCTTCAGGGATATCAAAGGATCTTTGGCATAACTAAGTGTAGAGACTTGACTGCATAAAAGAAGTCCTAAAACTCAAAGGGAGAGGCAGCCACAGTGTCACCCATGGTGAAAGACTGAAATAGAGACAAGAACAGTATTCATCTTCAGTATGAGTATTAGCAGCAGAAAAGTTCTGCATTGCCCTGGTTATTCCTTCCTCCATAGCAAGGAGGCATCCTGGCATGAGTGCTTGTAATGCAGGTGTACCTATACCCTGAAAAACATGTCAGTACTGATGTTTTCACCATTACAAAACTGCAAGGAGTCAGGTAATGTTGCTGCCAGTGACAGTGGTGCCTGCTGCCACTGTAACTACATTACCCTTCAGAACAACCCTTCCCCTAAGAGATGGTAGGAATGACAAATTAAAGTGTTAATTTGTTAAACTGAAATAGCACTGTCAAATTAGCCTGGCTGAAAGTTAAAAATAAATCCATTCACTACTACAGAGCCAAAAGAAGTATCAACTACAGAGCCAAAACAAGCATTGTATCCTTTGATAGTAAAATTCTGCGTGCAGAGCAGTCTTACAAGTCCAAGGAAAAAGAAAAAAACAAGAAAACAGGTAGGCAGCTCAGAATATTTGGTTCACACAAATGCAGCAAGTCCGACAAGGACGTTGCCTCTGAAGAGACTTCAGAGAGCGAGCAGATGCATCTGCTGAACACCCCTGAGGTTCACCAAAGTGACTCGAACCCTCGCTTCTCTGACTGCTGCTCTGGTAGCATCAAAGACTGATCACTTGTGACAAAACCAACAAGTACCAAGTAGTGAATTGCCTCCTTACAGATAAAGAAAAAAAATACACTGTCACAAATTTTTTTTTGTGGATGGAGGCCAAGCTGCATCTGTTCCAAGCACCAGGGCCAAAATATCATCTACAATTAAAGCATTGCTGACAATGTTGTTGAGACTACATGAGACAGAGCAGATTACAGGTCATCCTGCAGCTTGGAGGTATATTGGCACTGTGATGGTAGTGGGAATAAAAATGTGTTTCTGTCAGTAAAGTAAGCAAATATAACTCAAAGCACACAGGCAACAGACAGGCTGAACAAGAATTCACTTTTCTAAACATAACCACAATTTGAAGCGCCAAGACATGGTGGCCTACAGAGCCCCACTGCTGGACAGCTGTTGTGGAAATCTGACAGAACATAATTGAAATTAAAGAGAGAAGAAAGCAACACTCACAAGCCTACCACAATAACTGTTTTGCAAAAGCAGAAGTTCTTTCCTATCACTGATATATTCAGGAAGACACTAAGATAAAGTGAATTATGACATTTGATGAAATACCACAACATAGGGGTAATTAAAAAGGGGGTAGGTAAATGCAAGCACTGCAGAGGCCCTGCCATATTCTCACAACTGGAAATACAGAGTTGTGGAGATGGAAAAAAAAAAAAACCAAAAAAAAAACAAACAAGTACAACTGAAGCAGAGAGCATAGCCTTCAACATCTGGGAACTTACACCCCTTTGTCTGGGAATGATCTCCAAGCTGATGCTAAAAGATCAATGAACTGCAAAAGATGTCTCAGTCTGCCTGGGAATCTGAAGAATGAGTGGAATCTGGCTTTGCTTTGATTTCAATTTACCCAGCCCACATTACAATTCTGCAACATACTGTCAACCCAAAAATATTTGTTCTATTGCCAGTGTCCTATCACTACTGAAAGGGAAAGAGTGATATTTTGATCACGATGGGTAAATGGCAAAAGCACATGAAATAAGGTGGGGGTGCAATGGCAGTGGGAGAGAGGAATAGCTGGGGGGAGACTCATTCCCTAAGTAACTCAGTAAGCCAACACTTTAATACTCATTGTGAAGCGTGATCATGCTGCTAATGAAGCAATGAATCCTCCCTTGCATTGGTGCTGGAGGGAGGGGGGTCAGAAGGTGGAGAGAGCTCCCTTTCTTTTCTCATTATAAGCAGCAATGCAAAATGCTTTAATAAAGCTCAGCAATGTCCTAGAAGGAATAATCAGCTAATGCTTCTCCTCACAAAGCCATGCTGCAAAATGGCACATCTCCTTGGCTCTAGTGGCTTCCCTCTTGGGACTCCTGTGCTAAAGTCAGCACCAAGCCTGGCCCTGCCCTCCCCATCTTCCCCGCCAGCCTTCATCCACGTTGGGACTCCCACAGTTGACTTCCAGACCTGGACCAGCCAATTTAAGCAAAAGCATCACTGATTAATGCCTAATCCCCCTCCCCCTCTATACTCTAAAATGCCTTTATTTTAAACTGCAAAGGAGAGAAACATTTTCTTTCCCAAAAACTGAAACTGGCAGCGAAAAACGAGCAAAGCCTATCTCTAATTAACGCTAATCTGTCTGCCTTGTGTACGCACCAGTGAGGGAGCCACAGCACGCTGCAGATCAGAAGATAAAAACACACTCAGGAGTTCAACTGCTTTAGAAGCACAACATCTGTTAGCCATGTTATTCTGCAGCTATCCAACAAGCAGAGCACTCTTCACAACACTTAATAGCTTATGCATTATGGATGCTGCCGTGGGTACAGAGGTACTTGGGCTCAGGCTTTCCTTCTGCGCAAGTCTCAAATTAAAAAAACTACAGGCAAATCTGGGGAGTGTCTCGCCCCTCTCCTTCTCTGCATGGGAATTGGGAGTTCAGGGCCAAATTCTGCTGCCAATTACACTAATATGGCTCCACTCAAAATCAGTTTGGTGCAACACAGAACAATATCTGGCTGACTCCATCCTTAATTCACTCAGTATGGGGAATTAGAATAAAATTGCAAAAAGTCTCTTTTGAAGAGAACATTTTAAGTCAGCTATTGTTGCAATATCTTTGATTGATTTAGCCACTACATTATTATTACAAATTAATAAAGGAAGGGCACACATTAATGGAGTTTATAGGTTTTTCAATTACTGTTTTCCTATTATTCTTCCTATTATTCAATTCACCAGCTTCTTCATATAGTTTATCTATAACTCTAAGGCATTATGGTGCTTCAGAATTTATGAAGGATATACAAAGCATATAAATCCTATTAACTAGCCCATCATACTTATAATTGATTCAATTAAAACGTTGTGTGTGTCTACAGTACATAAAGGGGAGAGAAAATAAAACTCTCAGTTTTATTTTCTCAAGGGGTTAATAAATTCTTGATTATTTATATTTTTTTAAACTTCTCTGCCACAGTGGAAACAAGACACAGCATGAATATGCTGCATTCTGTTCCTTAGACCCTATAGCCTAGCATGTAACGTAAGGAGTATAAGAGACCCGAGAGCAACTTAAAATTATTTTCATATTCATTTTAAGGCCAAAGGGACCATTCTGTCCTTCCAATATGACTCTAATATTCACATGGCATGAGCCATAGTATTTCATTCAGGGATTCTTTCATAAAGCTAATGGTTTCTGGAAGAGTTGGGTTTTTTTCAAGTATCCAACCTTCATTTCAAGATTTCCACCTATTTGTTCCAATTTTGTAACACAGCCTTGCTGGTAAAAATATACCTTCTGGCAGGTTTTCTCATCATATATGCATGCCCATCTTAGGTATCTAGCTAAGGAATGATTCAACAGATCAAAATGAAGGACTGGAGTTCCCTGCCTAGTCAATGAAAGGAGGCAGTCAGTCAGTCAGCTTCAGCACACTGAGTCACAGACAGCTGAAAGAGCTAAAAGCAGACTAGGAGAATAAATACCTACACCGACTTCTGTTCTGAATTGCTCGAGATCCTCCTCCTACTGATAGCTGCTCCTTCCAACTATTGTCTTTGGCAATACACTTCATTTGCCAGACTGAATAGGCAGCTACTTTCTCTATAGACATACATGCAATTCTGTAATAACTAAACCACACGGAATTTGCAATGTGACAGTGAGACAGATTTTCCAGAATTCAGATCATTTAGAGAGGTCTTTCTCTCTTCCTTTTTTTTTGCTGCTATCTTTTTTCAGTGCCAAATCAACACAGGGTTTGGGCAACAGAATCCAAAGTGTCACTGAATTGAATTTGTGCTACAAAGTCATTTAAGTGCTTTTATAAATCCCACCCTTGAACTCTGGATAGGACTGCAGCATTATCCTTGCCACAGAATCCGAGTGCAACATCAATGTGTTAATTCCTATTTCTAAAGCACTTTGAAGATGCATACACTACTGCATTGCACCCTGCAGACTTTCACTGGTGCTAACACGGTACAACTCTGTTTTCTCCCTCCAGCCTGAGAATAACAAAAAAGACCAAAAAATGTGTTTTTCCTGTGCATTTGAGAAGACAAATTTTGATGTCCCAGCATGAATTATTCTGCACCACACAAAAATGCTAATTAAGCCTTTATTCTATAACCTGACAGCTGTTTCTGATGCACTGTTCATTCATTTCATACTGTACAAAAGCTAAAGTTTTAAACTTTTTGTATTATGACGCAATTAGCATTATTCATGAAGACAGCCATCAAAAGTCTGCTTGAAGCACTGTCCCATTCCTCAGAGAGAAGAATTTTGAAAGACAGGGCTGGAGATTGCCCTCCCTGTGCACTAGGTAGACACAATGCATACACACACATATTCAAGGAGTCCACAGGCCCCCATTCCTTCTCCCCACACACCCTCACTTGTCTTTCCTACAGGACCATCTCCTGTTGCACATAAATTCCAGTCCTGGTGGCATACACTCACTACTCACACCCAGCCCACACAGCCTAGTGTTGTGCATACAGAGAAGCAGTTCAAGCAAAAGAACTGTGCTTTTGTGACTGCAACATCACAGAGAACAAAAGATGAATCAAAAATCTTGGTAGCTGACCACCCTATTCCTCTATGGCATAGAAGTTTGTCTCAGTGCCCTTCTGTCCCAGCAGTGGCCAACTACTACTGGCTCCCACCATCAACTTCCCTGCAGTGTCACAGCACATTCATCTTCATCCCTGTTCCTTTTGTCTTATCTTCTACACATCTACACAATATCCTTCTGGGTTTATGGGTTTTTTTATTCCTCTTACCTATCAGTATTCCCTTTTCCCCTCTGCTCCCCTAAAAGAACACATTAATACTCCAACCTCCTCAGTCTCATGCCCTTGTCACCAAATCAACATCTGAGAAAACACTTGTCCTTTTCTCTTTCTTGTTCTTTTCTCTCCAGTTACTCTGGAGTAACTGTCAGAAAAAGAAAGATTTCTTTAAAAATACAGATTCAGCAACTACTCTCTCTTAGTTGGAAGGAAGCTTGTCTCTGGGGTAGTGATTATACATATAAAGACAATAATAAGACTGGGGGCTGCAAAGCTGTGTAGCAAAGGTAGAAATCTTAAAGTCTGTCTTTACAATTCTCCAGAGGTTTAATCTATAGCAAAAAAATCTTATTTTACACATGTGTAAGTGCTGTGAAAACAACACATTTGCCTGTTCATCACAAATTACACTATAACACATCTCAAGAAATGCATCAGTAAGAGGATAAACAGAAACAAATAGGCATATAAATGTTTATGAAAGGGATGCACAGAAATGAACATCCCTATTAAAGAATCAACCCATTTTTTTCTATTTGCAATTTTTTAAAAACTGTATTTATTAATAATATACACCAGAGCTATTATCTGTTACTGTAAAGCTGAAGATGTAACCTATGTGATCTGTGACTTAACAAAGCAAAGCTAAATAGTCACTCTATCATTGCTTTATGTACTTATCATAGTACATCAGCAAACAGGCAGGATAAAGATTTCTAAAAGCAGAATTTAATTGAGTCAAATTGGGTTATATCAAATTCCTTGCTGTACAAAAAAAGACAGAGTTAGGTAAGTGAAACCTGGAAGTGTGGCACAGATAATTCAGCTATAAGTTCATCAAGAATCATGATGGAGTGTTAAACTGAGGATGAGACCAAAAAAACATGAAGACATGAAGACTTCTTATGAGGATCTTCCAGTCCTAAACCTGATGTCCCTTCCTTTTGCCAGGCTGAATCCAAACACCAGATTTATGCATGGGATCCCTGTTCATGTAAAGAAATTCACACATGTCATGATTTAGGAATGGTGCTCCCCAGTTTAGTGCTCCCATGGAGAGTCTCCAAACCATTTGCTGCTTACTCCCTCTCCTCTCCCTCAGCAGGACAGACAGGAGAACTGGAGGCACAAAAGTTGAAGATCACAGGTTGAGATAAGAAGAATTTACTGGAAACAGCAGTGAGATAAGCAAACAAACAGTTGCAGCAATACTAATGACAGAGGGTAAAAGAAAGAGGCCAAATACCCTACCATTCCCTCTGCCTTGCTACAGTGACCCAGAAGAGGGCCCTTCCCCCATCCCCAGCAATGACATGAGGTGATATAGAATAATCTCCAATTCCTAGCCATGCCCCCTCCTGGTTACTGCAAAAATCAACCCTGTCCTGGCTGGAATCAGGACAACCTTTCAAAGAGGCAGTCCAAAACAATCCATACCCTCATCATATATCTAGAGCAAGGAACTGGGCAACACTATGAAGAAGGATGAGACACTGACACTGTCCTTCCTGTGAACTCATGAGAACAAGGAGAACCAGAGAGAGGTTTCCCTGCTGAGCTGGAGGGATAGCAGGGGAAACAGTAAGGATACCTTTCCTCTCTCACACAAACACAACTACTGTGTGGTTCAGGATTTGTAACACTAGCAAAAAAGAAAAGCAGGGATGAATTTTCAACTACAGCAGCCTCAAAGTTAAGGAATTCTTTTTATATGCAGGGCACTGAGGTTTGAATGAACCCAGACTGGGACAGCAAGTGACTTTGTTTTTCCTACTGAAAAAAAAAAAATATTAAATTGTCCCTGATCATTATGTATTTGTATGGAAATAAAGCTCCCTTTCTTCCTCCAGTGAGTTAAAAAGATAATGGGCATTTCTGCCTCTTGGTGAACTAGATATAGGGAAGAATTTTCACAGAGGTATAGTGGATGCCTCATCCCTGGAAACACTCAAGGTCAGGTTGGGCAGGACTCTGAGCAACCTGAAGTAGTTGAAGATGTCCCTGGTCATTGCAGGTGATTTGGATGAGTTTGACCTTGAAAGGTCACTTCCAACCCAAACTATTCTATGATTTTGTGAAGGACCTGGTTGTACCAGCCTATGTCAGGGGGAAGTCAGCAAACCTACAGGGTGGTAGCCAACAAGAGGTTTAGGCTTAGGTATAAAGTAAAAGCCAAGGAGCTGCCTCTTACCTGAATAAATGTGAGCCATATAATCCCAGGTCCTGTTTACCCAAGCAGAGGAGCTACCAGCCTGCACTCCCACATCAACAGGTCACTCTGCTTCCCATCAAAGGACCTGCAGGCATGGGATCTGCACAGTCCCATCCCTGTGAAGAAGGCTTTCCTTCACTGAAGGCTTTCCACTGTCTCAGTATGAAAATGTTTGGCCAGACAAAAGCAGCCCTGGCCACTTACACTAGAGAGAACAGCAGCATGGGGAGTCTCAGGGACAAAATACTCTGTAAGTAACTTCAGACACCTTCAAGCTATGGCAGTGGCTGTTGAAGCTCTCCTTATTTCACTGTTTGTGAGATATATGACACACAGTGGTATTAATCTATTCTATAGCCTGATATCCACCATATTGACCTGGTCATTCTCAATCCCCTTTTTAGTCTATGGCTATTTTTAGTTTAGGTATCTTTAGAACACAATCAAAATTTCAACTGGTTTGGATATCTTACTTAAGAGGTGAAAGTCACATCCTCCCTCTTGACAGAAGAATGGGTCTAGATGACCAGGAAGCAGCAGATATCTGCTACATGCACACTGATGATCAGAGGCTGCATCTGGTTTCTTTTATGTCACTGTGTCCTGTGGAGCTAGCCCTAAAGATCACAATGACTCCTTTAGTCCTTAAAATCTATTAATCTTCTAATTAGAGCTAATTAAAATGAAATGCATTTTTACTTTTTTTTTTTAGACAACTTTCTCTTTCATCATTAAAACACTGACATTTTTTAAATGAGCTCCTCTAATAACAGGAGAACATTAATATACTTGATTAGTATTCTTTTCTAATAGTTAAGACCTTGGCTTGTCCAATTACACATTTTTATACCATTAGAAAACAAAGTAAAAAGCTACATGTAACAGCACACCCTGGTTAACACAAAGAACCCAGTGTAAACAGAAAACAACCAATTAAGTGTCTCTTCTGGGTATCAGGGATGAGGGAAAATACTTCACTGTAGTTTGTGAATTGTGTTTAAAGTACACACAATAATTTTGTATTAAATATCTGGAATAAAGTTGAATGATATAGAGGTGGGAGAACAACAGCAAGAAAGCAGGGGGTGCATAAGTAGGACATGTCTCCTCTCAAGCTTCCATCTTTCTCCCTATAGCTCTTATGAAAAGCTTACAGAAGCAGAAGACAACAGGAGATGTGTCATGTAAACAGAGGTAGGCCATTAATATATTGTTTAGAGTAATTGAAATGCACTGCACAGGATTAGTTGCCTGACAATCATCCCAATTAAGCAGGCGTGTCATTGATCAGCATAGCAATTAAGAGGATTCTAGGGTATCAGCAATTTATTCTTAGCAGTCTCAATACTAATTGCTTTCAAGCACAGAACCAGGTTCAACATTCTTTAAAAGAGAAATGAGAGAGTCATTGGAAAATGTCTTGTTCTTTTCCCATGAACGACCTATGGGCTAAACTAGATTAGGAGAATTCACAATACTGCAGAGTTCGAACATAGTAACAAATTATTCCATCATTATCTACTGCTAGCAACAGGAAATGACAAGATCAAATGGAACAACACTTGGTGTTTATTTTAATCTGGATTTTGCAATGTCCCTGTAAGTCAACAAACAATTCAACTCCAAAGGCTGCACACAATAAGGCAGAGGCTCTGTGGCAGCAGAGCAGACAGACTGTGCTTTCCTGCAGCTTCTTTGAGAAGATGAAGAAATGCAGCCCTGCAAACCACCAAACCTTTGGCATCCATTGAAGTCCAGTTTCAAACTGGTGTGACTCCCCACACTAGCACTCACTCTCCAGTTGGCGTCCTTGTGCTCAACCAACTAACACCTAGGTCTATCCTCTGTGCAAATTGATTAGTTTGGCACCAGTCTGTGTTTTACAAGTGTGTTGGGGTATCTGCTGTGTCAGCTGTGCTCAGGAGATTCTCTGTGCAAGCAGGTGGGACTGAAAGAACAAGGCATTGTACTCCAGGTAGATCAGAGGCTCCCAGGAGCCAAGTTGCCACGAGCATGAGTAGGATAGAAAAAAATGGATAATTACACAGGCAGAGTGAGGCACTGCTGGACCATAGGAACGGCAAGGAGTCAGGCTTGGTCATAACCTGAGCTTTGGCACAAAACAGAAACCAATAAACCTCATTAAAGTTCCAGTGAGAAACCTTGGGTGTGCTGCAGAACACTGATCTATGTTTTCAGGCATTATTTTTTTTCATTTTTTGTTCATATAGTTTTTATTCATGTGCATCAGTGAGGAAATAAATAACGGATATCTAAATTGGAATATTTACATTTTTGTTTTTCTTATTGTTTTCTTTCAACACCAAAACTACTGTGAACTGAGTGAAGAAATTAACATACATAACACATCTAAAAGCACACTGATTATACTTGAATGCTTATGAACAGCAGCATCTATGAATATTATTTTGATGTATTAAAATCTTAGCACAGGACTTTATCTTTCTCAAAACTCAAATGTTTGGTACTGTAGAAATACATACCTGATTTTAAAATATTTATTATGCAGAAAGCATAATGTTTGCTGTTGATCATAGGATACAATGATTACATCTATATAAATATGATATTTTACAAGCTACTCTTTACCTAAGGTCCATTTTACTTTAAGCAAATCATTTTCCTCACCAGGATCTGCAATTCCTAAGGGGAGATAACAGCAAAGCAGACCAGCACACTGGAGACAGTGAGAGGAGGGAACCTTCTCCTCAGTATTTGGAAAATCACAGAATCACAAAGTTTGGAACAGACCTCTGAGGCCATCTAGTCCAACCTTTGACTGATCACCACCATGCCAACCAGACCATGGCACACAACTAGACCAAGTGCCACATCCAGTCATTTCTTGAACAGCTCCAGGGATGGCAACTGTCAACCATGTCCCTGAGCACATCATGCCACTGTTTAACAACTCTTCCCATTTAGAAATTCCTTCTTATGTCTACCTGAACCTCTCCTGGTACAACTTGAGGCTATGTCCTCTTATCCTCAAAATTCCAGATCTCTGTCCAGTTCATTTTAAAACTTCCAAAGCCTTATGCAGAAAGTAAAGACTACATTTCAGCCTGGAGAAGAGAATGCTCCAAGGGAGACCTTAGAGCACCTTCCAGTACCTACAGGAGGCCTACAAGACATCTGGAGAGGGACTTTTTACAAGGGCATGTAGAAGTAAGACAAGTAGTGATGGCTTTAAACTGAGCATAAATTTAGACTAGAAAGCAATTGTTCACTATGAGGGTGAGACAATGAAAGAGAATGCCTAGAAATGCACTGAAACCATGTCTAGAGAAGCTGTGGATGCTCCATTTCTGGAAGCATTCAAGATCAGGTTTGATGGGATATTGAGCAACCCGATTTAGCTGAAGATCCCTGCCCACAGCAAAAGGGTTGGAACAAGATGACCTTTCAGGCACCTTCTTACCCAAATAATTCTATGATTCTGCGGTGCAAACAGCCCACCAAACCCATATTCTAGCTTCACATCCATAACAAGGCTTAGACATTCCCTTTTCCTTTTCTACCTGAATTTAACCTCCTCAGACCTCCAGACTAGGGCATGGCTAATATCCTCATTTTAGAGCTGTGAGACCCAGAATGACTCACTCACACAAACAGCCCAGACAGATCCCCAGATGGGATTTGGAATTTCAGAGAACCAAGAGTCTATTGCCCTAACACACGAACATGCAAACCTGAGTGTCTTTTAAGGAACATCTTTTTTAATGAGCCTGGGACTTGCCACTCACAACTCTTCTTCAGGCCTTGTTTTGCAGTTTTGAACAAACAGTGATCTCTTTCCCCTAGTATTTCTCCCTGTAAAACTAATGTTGGCATCATTTTAAAAGGCTTTGATATCCTGGCCTGACAGATGCAGTTCCTATTTATCCATTAAATGCTATTTGGCATATTGGACCCTTGCACCAAGAGACAAGAAGAACACCCTATTCATATGCTCCTAGCCTAAAGAGTAATAACTGCAATTAAATTGTACATTGCTTTTTGCAGAGGTCAGTGAGGCTGCTATGGGTAATGGGACAGAGAGTGCAAAACTAGCAATTAAAATAGCCTCAGTCTCTCCTAAGAAAAGATGCAAAAGCATGCAGTAGTTAGACACACTATGCATGCAAACATCTGTTGTAAATGCATATTTGGCAACTCAGCAGATAAACAAATGGGTCAGTGAGTTAAGAAAAATTGTTTCTTTTCAGGAGGGTAAAGCCTGCAACAGCCTGCATTTTAAGTAAATCAGACTCTTTCTACTTGCAACAGTGGAACTCTTGATTTGCACACCTTCACGACTATGCATTTACTTAGAAAAAGGGAGTGCAGCCCTTGTCCCCAAACCAGCTTTTTCCTATTAATTTCACTATGCTTGCTCTGTGTGTAATGGAGCCATTTGAAATCCTTCCATCTTGTTTGAAACTTGAATCATGTCTCTATTTTTAGCGGATTTGGAGCTACATTATGACTTTACCAAATGGAAGATGTAATCATGTCTGTGCTATGTATAAAAAAGTGTGTGCTTGCCCTGAGCCAAATGAACTGCATCATCAGGATTTTGGATGGAGTCAGAATTTGGGGACAGTAACAACCCTAGGAACGAACCCTGCCAGCAACTTTGCTTTCCTAACTTGCATTAGCTGGAGTTTTGTGACAGCTCCCCAGAGAAAGGCGCTGAGGCAGCACAGCAAGACAGTGTCTCAAGAATGCAAGAAACCAAATTACTCAGTTTGTCTGTATAGTGGAATGGGATTTGGTCTTTTCAGTGGGAAAGGACACAGTAATCCTGGGGAAAAAAAACCCAAAACATTTCTTTAGGAAGAGCATGTATGCAACATGCTTATAACTGACTCTCAGTTTAACTAGCATTGGCAGAGATTCAAGGGTGTGAAACACTCCTCCCAAACTCCACGGGGGCTGATTTATGCCACTGGGCAGCCTTTTCACATAATGAGTTTCCCTCCCAGAGGGTCACATTTACTACTTCTGTCCTGCTCCAGAGGCAAATCACATCTAGCTTCCAGGCTCTGCATTTAACAGGAACAAGAACAGCAAAGCTGACAGAGAAACTGAAGAAACATATGGCAGCTCTGTGCATATGGAAAGGAGAGGTGTGACTGGGAGCATACTGCATGTTGTTGCTATTGGAGCCCCTCAGAAGACCAATATACATGCAGCAGGGAGCAGGAACCCTAAGCTGTTTGTTCATACACTGGTTTTCAGAGATTCTTAAACTAAGACCTGCTAGATGTGTTATTCAAAGCATTCTGGATAAAAAAACAGCCATTCTTTTTTAAATACTTAAAACATTTAAATATATATTGTGCCTTTGCTGATGACAATAGAGAGGCGTAATGTAAAAATAACTGCATGCATCTAATCTGGTTTTCCTCTTACAGCAGTTTTATACCAGTGTTATGTCATTGATCCCACAGAAATTGCAACAGATTCACTCCAAGAGAACCCTGAGAGAGAAGAACCATCCGGTGAATGTCACTGTCTTAAGACTGGTACATGATATTTTAAAATGCCGAAATAAATGCCCACAGAAGCCACAAAATCTCTTCCAAAAGGAATTCTGAATCACCCACATGGGGGACAATTGTTCCTCAGTAAAGTGGTCTTCCCTCAGTGGAGGAACTGTCAGCATACAATTATAGATCTCTGAAAATCATTAAATCTCCATGTTTACTGGAAATACATTAGTGAGAAAACACCATTCTATTTCTCCAAATGTCTTTTGAACATAATAGCTTTTTTTTTTTTCTGAAAATGAAATTCCCAAATCTGCTAAGAAATTACCACAAAATGTCACAGTTCTGTAATTAATAATTCAAGTCTTTTCTCTACCCCAACCCATAAAGAAATCAAAAATACAATTGAAATGTTGTTTGCCTGGCAATATGTATTCTACTTCACAGCAGCAGTTGTCAGAAAAGTACTTTTCGTGTTAAGAAAGACACTTTGGGCTTGGTTTATAAACAAATTTCTGCTGGTACAAATTACATAAATCAAGCTAACTACATGATTTACATCAATTGCATTATATCAAATTAACTGCTAAAATCAAGCAAAACCATTCTGTTCTCCTAAAAAAATTGCTAAATGAAGAAAAGCAATTCACATCAGGCAATTTGTAGGCATTTCCTAGTTGTTTGCAAAGTTATGCTCCCAGTTTTAGAAAGGCTGCAAAAATATTTGGCATAACATCACTCCACCATACGGTAACTTTGTTCTGTATCAATTATAATCTTGCCTTAGCACTTTGCTCTTCAGCAATTCTGATGCTCTGCAATTTAATTTTGTCTCTGCTTCCACGTGGGGGAATAAAGGAACAGAAGGAGTGGGTTGAGCCATGGACCCTGCCATTTTCCCACTTTCTAAATAAAAACCAGTGCCAACAAGCACAGCTGCGGCAATGAAAGGACAGAATAAATCGTACAGGTAAAGGAGTATAACAAATGCTAGGAACCAGGGATCCATCTAAAACATGAGTGTCAAAACAACCTTCTACAGAAAAGCAGACCCACTTGAAAAAAAAAAGTTATTCACGTCTTCCAGTGCTGTCTGGGTTTGGATGAGTATCTGATGCTACGATGTTGGTGCTCCATCTCCGAACACTAGTCCAGTCACAGACAGACAGATTGTAAAAAGCTGCCTGCAAGTGAAAACCTCCTCTCTTTGGAGACTGAATCAATTAACTTCTGAAGTTCCCAGCATAATTTTGTCGGATCTCACAAAGCACCATCACTAGGCAACCACTTTTTGGTGGGCTCCAACTTATTGCTTAAGACAAGTTTCTTTCTGCTCTATCCATCGTCTACCACTCCTTCCCTAGGGGTGTTGAAATCTGTCAACATTTCTTAATACAGAGGCAAACAGTTTTATTTCTACATGACCCTGTGGCAAAATGGTATTGCTTTCCTTCACTACCTCTAAATGTCTCAGCATCCGTTTGCTTCGTATTGAAATCGAATTGGTAATTGCCCGGAGTCTTGTCTATTGAAATGGATTTCAATTCTAATCCCTGACTGTACCAGGCTTTTTTTTTACAGTATTTGAGTTGCATTTTAAAGGCATCTAAAGCCTTTGATACTCATTCTATGTACAACAGCAACAATAAAAACGGTGTGAGAAAAGAGCAAGTCCTTAAAAAGTTTGCAGGCAGTGGAGAGGCCGGGAGCCCTGAGTCCCCCAGTGCCCTCCAGCTCCCTACCAGCACAAGCCCTGGGCCTGGAGCATGGGACAGCTCTTCAAGGGAAGGTGTGCAGGCCAGAGGGGTGCAGAGACCACTCAGCCCCTTAGATCCTATAGGCTGCAGACTGTGTGTAAGGGGGAAGCCACTGCTTCCTTTTTTTAGGAAGTCTTCTCTGCTTCAGAGTCCAGACAGTGCAAACAGGATCAGGAAAAAGGACGTGTGCACACTATGCAAAGTGAAATGTGGGATGTTTCAAAGACAATCTCTCTTCAGTCTCCTTCTTTCCTCCTCTCTTTTTCTGTCATTTTACTCTTATCCACCTTTCTCCACTTTCTGACAATCTCTCATCATCAGAAAAACATGTTCTAGAAACATATTTCAATTCTCCAGTCCTACTGTCAGATTTGCTGAATCTGTCTTGACTTCTATAGAGTCCCATGTGCTGCTGCTTCTTTTTAAGACTGCTTACATTTTACAGATGAAATAAGATAATGGGAAATATTCTTTTATCATATATGATTAACCTCTGTGCCAATTCAGGTCTTTGAGTTAGACAGTTTTCTGAAAGAGCTATGCCCCTATTTCACCAGCTCAATAAAAATAAAAAAAAAAATCATACTTTGTACAACAGATTCTTATGAAAAAAGCTTTTCCTGCATGAAGGAATTTTCTCCCTGTAGAAAGTTTATACCAGGCAGGAATGTTGCTGAATCTTGCCTTATGCTGGACGAGCTATATTCCTGTTTTGAAAAGAGTGTGCTTTTGGCAACTCAGCATTTACCTTACTACAAGGACAATATAAACCCCACAGAGGAAACCACTACCACTGGAATGCATCCAGAAAAAACAGAAATCCCACACCAGCTGAGTGGAAGGTTAAAGCCCTGATTGGTAAATGCTAAAGTATTCATCTTGCAGATTTTTGAGTTGTCTGTGAAAATTATTTAAAACAGCTATCAGAAGGTGTCTTTGTGAAAAACAATATATAATATTACATCAGTGCCAGCAAAGAGGTACTGCTGCCAGTTTTACACTCTTCCAAATAAACCCTGTCCATGCTTTGTGTGAGGTATTTCTCATTTGCACAGACATAACACACAGAAGCTCTAATCAATGCTTTGGACTCCATGGTACTGGCCATTAAATGGATACAGGCAAAAAATTACTTCTTTCCTACAGAATGTGATGAAGGGATCCAAAGCAGAAGATTGACCTAAGGGAGACAGAAGTGTTTTAAAAATCTATCTAAACTCAACTGCCATTCTTTCATTCACTTTATTATGTTTGAAATTCTTAAGTTCCTCAAGTCCAGAAATCATCTGATACACCTTTTTGTTTCACACAACTCATCTGGAGTTTAATGCACCTAATTATGTTCATATGATACTCCTAATTATGGCATAATTAGTTAAACTCTGGGTCTAGGAAAGTCTGAAAGCTATTCAGAGCAACATCACTTAAATCAAGCTATTCAGTACGAAACAGAGGTCATGTGGACAACCATAATTCTGAACAACATTTTGCAACTTTATCAAAACATTAGGAAACCAGGAACCATATCAAATAAAGACAGATTGTTTTACAATGCAAACTCCTGGGTAGAAGGAATGAATAAAAAAATTAGTTGTGGTTGTAAAGCAATCATGGTATTATATTATTAACCTATGGGGTTAGCATTTATGGTTACCATTACACCATAGGAAATAGTTCCAGTGCCAGAATACTAAAAATCAGCATTCAGATGTGCTCTGGTCAACTCATCAGTAAGTCTCAATCAAACAATTGCATTTGAATTAGGTAAGACTGAGCTGCCCACACATAATGTTGACAAAAGACTGATAAATATTGAACTAGCAAAATAAAGGTCAGTTTTAGTTTTTAGTTTTCAAACTAGTTAACAGAGTGATCATCCCTTCCTTTTCACCTTCTTTGAACAGCTCAATGAAGATTCCAGTTGTTTAAGAAAACAGTGTTAGTAACCACAGATAAGAATCAGGCCCTAAATGGATAAAACAAGTAGCATAACTAGTAGCTGGGAAACAGGACTGACTGAAGCAATTAAGAAATAAATCCCTATCACTTCTTGGAGCTCTAGGTCAATACGGAAGACTGTGTGTCTAAGCCACCAGAAGTGCAAGTTTGTTTTTGTTAGAGAAGTGAGAAACCTCTAGTGCACAGTGACAACTCTAAATGTCCCTTCTTGCTTAACAAAAGAGATTACCTCAGGCAAGGTAAGAATCTTGCAATGAAAAATCCCAGTATCCATCAGAATTTGTGTGTAGGACCCAGATGTGCTAGGCAGTCTGCAAGCACACAGGGTGGATCACTTCTGCCCCAGAAGGGCTAATATGAAATGCATCACCAGCTTTTGGTTAGGAGCAATTGGAGCTGGTTTATTATTTTAGTCAGAAAAAAGCCTGAAAAATTCTGTCTTGCTGTGTGTTTTATCTTCCATTGCGGAAAACTAAAACAGCAGCAGCAAATAAACCTTGTACCAATTCAATTTGGAAATCACAAGTTCAGCAAAAATGCAGAGACACAACAAATTATTGAAGTTACCAGGTTTGAAAAGACCTTTATAGGAAGACAAGGTGAACTAGAGGTGTAAATAAGTTTTTAAAATTGAATGAGTTTTCTAAGGAAGCTTTAAAACAGACAACTTACAAGGTGAAAATATAACCGAGATTTAGAATGTCATTTAACCATGGGAATTCAAACCAGGGAACAAGGCTGCTCACCTCTGGGACAAATCCTCCAGCTCCCCAGGAAATCTGCTAGAGTGCAAGGAACTGATAACTATTGCAGCAGCAGGTGGACCAGGGCCCCACAGAAACCTTTCCCATAGTTGTGCTTACGACGATGCCAGAAGGCACTGAAGGCCTGTTCCATAAATCAATAGGGATGCAAAGGCACACGAGGAGCAGGCCATATAAACAAGCTTCCCAAAACAGGCCAAGTTCCACAGGCAGGAAAGAGAAATGTGTAACAGAGGCTGTGCATTATCTCTACAGCAAGGATGCTGGGATGATGAGGATGGCAAAAGCCAAGGCCGTGTCCATGTCCTCCTGATCCACAAACATGGCACAGGCAAAACAGGCCAACACCACAGACCCATCACTTCTTTCTTTCCTTCCCATCTAGAAATTGTCCCAAAATACATGATATTTTGGTGGTAATAAAAGTGAAAGTGACAGAGGTTATGAGCCTTTTGGCTCAAAGTCAAATTACTAAAAAACTTTGCAGACTTTCAGAGCACCTTCCATGACTGCCCTAATTTGTGTCTCCACTGCAAACAGTGAGTCAACAAAGAACCACCTAAAGAACTCAGATTTTGCAGTTTGCGAGCCTTCCTTTTTCACTCTACTCATCTGTGCTGGTAGGTTGATTTTTTTCCTCAATCTGGACTAAAAAAATAAAAATTACAAAAAAAAGACATCAATTTATTTTTTCGAATACTAACAAAACCCAATGGGAGAATCAGGCAAGAAGAAAATTGCAGGCTTTTCAATCTCCTATTGTAGGAAAGTATGCTGGAAAGACATTCATAAAATGAAATGAATGTAAAGAGTACATCCAAGAGTGCAGATTAGCGAGGAACGCATGTGCTGGGATTTGCATAATTCCAGCTGGTTGGTGGAACATTTCATATTAACAATAATGCTAAAAATAACGTATTTTGAATATACTTGAATAGACTATGCTTAAGCACTGCTGTTTTCTTCACAGTCGATGGGTGCTTTACGACAATCAAAGGCAATGGCAGGGCAGGAAAATTCACCCTCGAGTGAGGTGGTTACAGACAGCACTGCAAACAGCTACAGCTATTGCAGTGAAAAGCACCAACATATATAACCCAGCAACACAAAATTCCTCCACCTACTCAGCAGTAACCCTTTAGTGCCTGCAAGAATCCAGACATTAAGTTCTTGGCCAAGTGAAGTTCAGACTTGTTCGACAGTGGGTCTGAATTAAGCATTGCAAGGAAGACAGACTCCTAGAACTCCATTGTCTCAAAAACTCACTTCTTTCAAGAGTCTTTACTTCAGTGCCTCTAAGCTTTGAATTGATAAAAAAGATATTCTTTTATGTTTATAGGTTGCTCTCTCTGAGGCTCCTCTACCCCTGGCTCATAATTTTATTTTGTGTCTTTTGATTTGGTGGGTTTTTTTAAAGCCCAGCTCCTTCAATGATATGTTTATGTAAGGATTTCATTTCTCCTTTAAAATAAAAACCCAGATGCTCTTAGCCTTTATTGTTGAAAAGAGGAGTTTTGAAAACATCTCCAAGCTGAAGATGAAAGATCAAAAACCAGAAGGCAAGTAAAAAGAATGTGCATTTTTTAAAGCCCCATTTTTTTTTTCAGCCAACATCATGATGTTCTTGAAGTAAAACATGATTTATAAAGGTTGAAACTGGAGAAAAAAAAAACAAATTAAGAAAATGCCTTCCCTGGCAAACATGAAAATACCTGCTTAACCATACATACCAGTATGTCACATAATATAATGGAATTATACACATGCATAAGTGTGAACATGTATTAATATTCACAATATGAGATACAAAGTTTTATTCATTTTTGTTTCTATGTAATAAAAGTGAATATCAGCCTTGAGGATGTGATTGATCATGGCTCAGTCAACAGAGCATCCAAAACAAACCCTAAATCAAAAGTGTTGCATGTAGACATATAGTATGAAGATGAAAAAATAGCACATCAACCAAGTTCTCTAGTTACCAGATACCCAAACCAATAAATAAAATGTGGCAGTTACCTGTGAATAGAAAATACCACTTATGTAAGGCTAAAGTTTGGGTGGTGAGGTGACAAAAAGAAGGAATTCTTGAACTGGGAATCTCCTGAAAGACAAAGGCAGCAGCCTCCATTAAACTCAGAAAGAGTCAGTTCGTAAGTCTGACTTAGGAACGAACAGTAGATATTTGATTGACTCATTCATACCTCAGCTTTAATTTTTCAGTATGTCAGTAGCTTGATTTTCAGTCCCGGAGCACCTACAGCTCCACTGAAGTAGTAGGAGATGTGAGAATTCAGCCTCTTTGAAAATTCAGCTAAAGGCACTTGGAGTTAGGAACAAAACTCAGGCTCAGTTGCATGCCTATTACTGTACCATCATTATGACTGCTCACAAATTAGGCACAGAGCCTCACACATGGTCTTAGTCATATGGGGGACAGTTTCAAAGACGCATCATGAGATGATATGAAACCAACTCCCTATAAAAGCACATACCTTTGAAAAGCTCACCCTGGGCTTTGAACAGCTTTTCACAATGGTTCTCTTCGAGGATTTGGTGGTAATAGAAATAATTCCTTATATATCACTGGATAAAACTCCAAGATTATTGAAAAAAGGATTAGGTTTTGTGCAAGAGGAGGGAAACTTTGCACATTGCTCCTGGGAAATCTGTGTTGCAACAAGAGGAACAATGAAGGGCAAAGATCATGCAAGACTGAAAAAAATATAGCTGCTACACTGCTACATGAGGGACATCTCATTTTAGTCCCCTAGTAAATCCCTTCTTTTTTTACAGTGAATTCGTGCCAGAAGGGCAAAAAAATAAGCTACCTTCCAGTTAAAGCCATTCACAAAATCAACACAATTTTGAACCATCCCTTGTTTGCTTTCAACCCATTAAAGTTTAGAATTAACATAACCTAGTTTATTGGTTTTTCATGCTCTTCAATATTTGTCTTTTTATACTAGACCCAAAACTAAACTTCAGAGGCCAAAACTGGGGCAGGGGAAAGGGAGGAAAGCAGGCCCCTTTCATTAATCTCAGGCAAGAGTTTCAATCTCAGACTCACATAGGATTCACAATACAACCACACAGTTAGCTTTTAAAATTACCCAAATGTATTCAAAATGTTTGCTTAGTTGAATCTGTTACACTTTGATAGCATCGCTCCATGCCATAGGGGTATGGCAAGGAAATAAAATATGAATGATAGCACTAATAAATTATCATTGTAAACTACAACCACACCTTTATGTGATCTTCTGATCTTTACTGTGAAAAATGCATTCAGGCAACAGGTAAAAAAATGCTCCTCGGAGTACATAATCTTCTGAAATGTTACGAAGGAATGGAAAAAGAGTGATTCATTGGATAAAATTGTAATTTCACGTGCAGTTCTGATGAAGCCAATGAATTTTGTTGATATTTGGGGGACTTTATCCAGATACTGTTATGTACATTGTTATCATTTAGATTTTTTCTCTAAAGACAATAAACTGCATGCAGCTAAGCACCTGGTTGTGAAAGAGGAGGATGAGCACAGGACAGTAAGCCTTACAGCCCACACAGGATAACAGTGATGCCATCCAGAGTCTGGGCAATATATTGGCCTAAATAACATTTATACACCATACCACAAATCTGCTTATCAGCCACATTTGCAGTTTCATGAGTCTCTCTTCCTCCATTCCTTGGCCAATTATTGATAAGTATAGGTGAAGTATTCAAATCAGTTTCAACTTGATTTACAATACGCCTGATCTCTAAGACACAATTACGAAACAAGGAGTTGGACATCTGAATATTTTGTCCAAATTAATTCCTCCCCATGGATGAATGCTTGATGCCATGGTAGATTTTGGTTACAAAAAGAATGGAAGACTCCTCCCCTTAAGCACTATAAAGCTTGATTTACCACCTAATCTCATACTTAGGAGAAACCAAGAAGGTGAGCAGAGCATAATAGTGATGGCCAACCTTTACCCAGGGAACTTAAAAGGTCATCTGACATTCTGGAGACCAGATTTCCAATTTGAAAACAGAATATAACCTGAGCTAAAGGTATGCTGGAACACTATCAAAACATTATTTGTCCACAGAACATCTGCTGATAAGAGGAGGGAGGAAATATTTTGAAAGTCACCACTACTTGATCATCCATGATCTAAGGGATAAAAGTAAAGACCTATTTGAAGAGTACATGGCATTTGGAAAAGTTTCATGGGCAACTGATGATGTTATGTATTATCTAGGCTTCAAAATGTTAGCTTTTCCTCGCTCCTTTCATTTTGCCAGTGTATGGTTTAAGCCTGAAGCTTTTCAGGGAAGTCTTTCTTTCTTTTTTTAACTTAGTTGTAGGAATAGTCAGAAGTTTTATGTTTTCCGAGTTGAATGCAAAGGACAGATGCTTATAGGAGCTAAGGGACAGTTAATTTTCTCTTGGTTCTCATACCAAGACAGGAGTGAGGATAGCATTTTGCAGGCTTTGTACAAAGAAGAATACCAGGAGAAGAGTTGTAGTTATGCATTACAATTCAGTCACTGCAGCTGGATACAATCCATATGATTTGCTTACATCTCCACAAGATCTTCAAGGCGTATCAGCTGCAATGCGTTATTCACAATGTCAAATATTCTAGACAGGCCAGAAATAAATCTGTCTATGAGCTATTACTAAGAAATCATCCATCAGCAACACAAAAGTAGCCTCTGCTGTATTCTAGTCCAAAGTCCAGTTGAGAGGGTCTAACACACTGGCTGAGATTGGTTGCTTTCTGAGCTTGGCCTTTTGCCATTCTTTCAGTCATCCCAGAAAGAAACAAGGAATTAAGCAGTGTGTTAGCTTGCCAAACCAATGACATCAAAAAAACTATTAGTCCTGATTGGATTATTGTGTTTTCAAGGAAGGTGATAAATAAAAAGAAAAAATATTTTACATTATGTACGTAGACACTCTTCATAATCTGAGGCATATCAACTATATTTTCCTCATGTTCTTCCTCTCTCATAAATCCTCTACAAAGTGCTGATATGCATCAAATCCTGAAGCCTTGAAAGAGAGGGGCATAGAAAAATAATCTAATTTGATACATTGCCACTGTGCCTGTATGGATGCAGAGCACAGGTATTGTCTTAAGTGAGAATTTGTTTTCTGTAAGCTTGATGATAAGAGAAGATTTTAAAACCCACAAGCATTCATCCCTCTATCTGAAGAACTCCTACATGTAGGTCACTGATAGAAACAGCTAGGTTTGAAGGGGGAAAAGGGAAAGATATGCTAAATACTGATAATATTTTCAGTTTCTTCCTCCTCCCCAAATTATGTCTTCCTGAACATTCCAGACAAACTGAACATCCATTACTGTTGTCCTAATTTCTGTCAGCAGTAAACTTCAATACAGGCCTAAATCTGCTGCCACTGCAGTTGGTGAGAACACCTCTCTAACAGGACCAAAGTCAGCCAGTGCTGCCAATGCAGCCCTACAGCACAGATCAGCCTGCCCTTAAACCATTTTGAGCGCAACCCCAGTTCTGCCGAACACTTATAAACGATCACAGCAGAGAAAGGAAAGCACAACTCTGGGTATTTTCTTCATCTTGGGATTTTTTTCCAACAAAAGCAAAACAGCCTCATGAATCCCCTCTAGAACAGGGTGTACTCAACTCATATGTTTCAGTCTCGACAACAAACAGCCTGTGCTGCTGGGCTTAATTGCTGTCTGGCAGTTCCAACACACAAACTTCTCCAGCAGTTTTCAGATGCTTCAATAGCACGGCTCCTTGGAAAACCATCAGAATCCATTCCCTGTCCTGTATTTTTCCCACTTGTCCCACTTGTTTTCCTGTACTTTTCCCACTTGTTCTTCGCAGTTCATTCTGGGTCACAATTGTCAATCATCAAAAATGCTGCCTTGACTACAATTCCACCCAGACCATACTGCAGGAAAGTAGTATTTTTGGGATAGGATTCATCTCACCAAACTCACTTTATTTCAGAGTTCAAGCATATATCCTTGGCTAGCCAGCTAATTCCCATCATAATCAGAATCTTCAGGCAGCTGAAGATTCATTTAATTCCAACACAGGCTTCTAAATTAAGGGCAATGAATTTACCTCTTTAACTCCTTGACTGCAGAAGGAACCCAGAGAATTAGCTCTGGCTAGTTGCTTCCTTTTTTAGATCTGGTTTAGCAGTGGTTACATGATCTAGCTCCATGCAACAGTGTCAGATCCCGGTGGGAATTTGATTGGCACATATATTCTAAAAGATTTCAAATATCTTTTTAGTTGCTCTCTGTTTACCCAAAACACCATATGCTCGATAACTTCAAGCCAATCTCTAAGAAGTCTATCTGAGGTGTTCAAATGTCTTAATCTGTTCCTCTTAAAAACCGGAAAAATGTATTTTATGAGGTAGTACAGCAGGGTCCATTTTTTCATATGACAATCAACAACAATTTCTTTTCTGTTCCATTTCAGACTTCCACAGGAAGTCTGTGCTTGCCTGTGTTGTTCAATGTATGATATTTTTCACTTTGATTTTTCATTGGGCTTTCAAATCTGCATGCAATTTTTGCTTTTAAACCAGCAGAACATACAAACACAACTACAACTGATTTTGGTGTTCAACAGAACAAACAGAGTCTCAAGTGTTTGGGGTTTCTATTATCAGAACCCACTTTAGCTACCTTTTTTTTTTTTTTTAACATAATAAAATGATTATGCCAGAAACTACAGTGTCACGCTAAATCTTCCAGACATGAGAACAAATTAATGACTTAGTGGGTGAAACTCTGGAATGCTGACAAATGCAAGCTAGGATTCTCTAATGTACTGGTAGCATGGTTAACAGCCTGCAACCAAAATGTCTTGTAATCCTTATGTGAACCAGCAATTTATGCCTTTAAACTTACACTGCTATGATACCATTAAATTCCTATTTTTTCCTTGCCAAAGCTTACTTTATTTTCTTGGGCAAATTCTACACTAATACAAAATGTTAGCCTGGGGTTGTTTGGAGAAACAGGTGTATATAGAAATGAAATGTACATCAAACTTTGTGGGTATTCACACAGGGTAAAATAGATTTAGCTTGCATGTTGAGATGCTGGAAGGGAGAAGTATCTGAAAGAGTAATTAAGAATAAAATACAGTAAAAAGCCATGTATCCCATTTATCTTACACCTTATTTAACTTCCTGCTTTTCCTTCAGCTTCCTCCCAGTCAGATCTTCTTTCATATAACTTACATATTAAGTACTTTCATGCTCTGTGTAAAAATAGTGTCAGGTTGTTCTAGTTTCTAGCAGGGCAATTACTGAGACACAGGTGTTGTGAAAAAAAATAGATAAAGGAAGCCTTCTTTCAGAGCCTTGTCACAGAGAAAGATAAACCAGATGTTGCTTCCCCTGCTCAGCCCCCCTCTATTTTTGTGCTTTTTAGCTTAGGAAATTCCCAAATCTAGGAAAGTATAACCAAGTGGTATCTCCATAAGCTCTCTGAGACATCTGCTACTTCCTTGTGCTGAAGATACTACCTGGACTTTCACACTGAGCCTGTTTCTGGCACTTCTTACATTTAGTAATTCCCACCTGAAGAAACAGACCCATCAGCCTACAAAGCCAGGCAGCTCTGGGGCCATCCCTGCCATGAGACATACTCTAAACCAGTCCAAAGTCATTTTTCCTCCCTGCAGAAACCTGTGCCAAGACCCTGTCATTTTGAAATCTCTACTGTAACATTTCATGGCCATTCTATAAGACACCACTGCTTGCAGAATGTAGTTATAAAATACTACCCCATAAACTCTGAAAACTATTCAGGGGACTATAAAGTCATCACATAAACTCTCACCAAAAACAAGGGCAGAGGGGGACAAGTAATAGAAGTTCAAACTTCTTGAAGGAAGAATAGTAACTATGTTTTTATTTTACAGTAATTAACATCACCTTCTTGCTACCTTCACATCTTTTAAAGTGTCACACTAAATGATGCTCTTCATGAAAAGCAACTTTTAGCCATTTCTAAAAGGCAGAAAAATTACTTCTGAGAAATTAAGAACGCTAAATTGCTTTTCTTAAAACAACATATTCAAAAAGCCTTACAGGTGTGTCCTGACAGAAATAACTGCATCAAAAACCTAGAGATTTTACTCTGGATTTATTCTTATAGGGTGATATTCTATTCTCACAAAAGCCAATGGAAATTTTGACATCCACTTCAATGGTGACAGAATTTCACTCACTGAGTTAAATGACATTTATTAGATTTTCATGTTAAATGCAGAGGAAAATCCTGTTCAGGATTCCTGCTAATCCAGACTCAGAGTTTCTACACAACTAAAGCAAGAAAGTTGGTAACCTCAGATCTCTTCTAAACTGTACAGAAATGACCCAATTTCCCACATTCTTTTGAATACTAAATCTTTGAAGCCTGAGATGAGGGAGGAACCGCTATGTTGCACTTTGAGTTTCACTCAGTATTCTGACTGCAGTCTTTGTAAGTCTGCAAGGATTTACATTCATTGTCTCTCCAGAGCCACTTGCAAAATGATTTCTAAAAATTCTCTCTTTCAACTACTATTAGGCACTGTCTAATACAGGAACAAGGAATTCCTGGCCCAAGGGCCAGATACAATCTGCAACTTAATTTCAGGCAGTCTGCAGCCAAATGACTTTGTGTGTGTGTGTATTTATTACTGGCTGAAAAATCAAAGTGCTTATTGACATATGACTTGCCAAATGCCTCCAGGGAACCTCGAGGGTCCTTCTCAAGGAAAGGACCTCTACTCCAGGGCTAATAAACAGCAGCTCAACATTACAGCTACCAACCAAGCAACACAGAAGCATAGCACTGCAGATTATTCCAGAGTACATAAATGCAGTATTCCAATGTGATTGTCACGTAGGTTTGCCATGCTGGTGCAGAGGGCACCATTAGCAAGGCATTAGTGAGGCTACTCAGTGCTGGCAGCTTCAAATTAGTAAATGGCAAAGATGGAGAGGGAGGAAGAGAGAAGGAAGAAATTACTATACCTTGAACTTCAGAGTTCAGAGAAGATTTGGGGACTGCCAGGGAAACAAAGAAACAAAAAAGCATCTTTTTGCTTTCAAACATTTTTTGAGCATTTGAAACAGAAAGTCAAGAGATAGCATAATTTCTGCAAGGTTCCTTTTTAAGCAAACTGTACTTTTATATCAAGCAACATTAAAAGAGAATACAATCGATTCAGAAGGAAAAAAGAGTTGAGAACTGAGGAAGTTGCTCACATCCTCCTGTTACTTGATCTGAACCATTTCATATCCATCTTATTGCTGTTTCCTCTATCTGTCACAGATAAATGACTGTTCATGCAGTAAGAGCCACTGCTACACAACAGCTGTGCTCCAATGGACATTTTAAAGCTCCTTGGGTTGGCAGATGCAGGGAAGAGGGAAGAGGGAAGAGGGAAGAGATAATGAGGTGGAGAGGCAAATGAGAGAGAGGCAAATGTAATGGGTTTACATTGTCACCCTTCATAAATCTTGATTGTGTTTTCAACAAGATCTAGAAAAATCACAATTTCACTCCAGGACAGGGATGTTCATTACCCAGATTCAAACTGTATGAAAAATTGCTGTGGGAGAATCATTCACAATTGATTTATGGCTAAATTGAGTGAAGTGGAACTGCCATGGCCAACCCCCTGCCTTCAAAATATCTTCCAATCTTGCACCAACACTAAAAGCTTTGCAGGAAGCTGCTTCTATCATTTGTGTACCCAAACACAAGGCATTAGCCCAGCACATCCCATCAATCATTCCAGCCACCTAGAAATGAAAGCTGTAATAAAATGGAGAAAGGGAAAAAATTAATAATTTAGTATTTGATCTTTATCTGGAAAAATATACTATTCTAAAAAAACCACTTCTCTCTTTATAAGCCTGAGAGAGTCCTTAACAATATTTATATTAAAAATTTAACCAATTTATTCATGTTTCTTTAAGAAAAAAAAAATATATATATAAATCTGTCAGAGGGGAGACTCAGGCTTCAGAATATTTGTTCATCTTATTTTTAAAAGATACGTAATTTCTTGAGAGTTGTTCAAGGCAAGCTAAACAAAGGCATGGCTTCGTATAACAGATCATTTTGGAGATCAGCTGTTAAATGTCTCCATATGCTCCAAATCAATACAGAGGGCACATGGATGTTTAGATTAATTTCTATGCTCCAAGAAGTGCAAAACATATCTAAGGCCACGTATTCTATGCTCACCAGCAAGTTCATCATCAACAGACACATTACTTAGGAGCTGCATCATGCCTTCAGGAAAATTTAACCCTTACGCTGCTATGGCACAACAAACGTGTTGACCCCGAGCAGCAGCAGAGTGAAAGGAAAGTGAGGGGAAGTTTAAAAATGATGATTCTACTTCAAGGAACAATCTCTCAAAGCAAAAGGCAATTTTCTGACACCGTGGAAGGAACTAGGACCTACTGTGAAAGAGCCATCTGTGTACAACCCTGAAAGAAGGAAGTCATGAAAGCCACTAGAAAAAAAAATGAGACCATGTTAGTCTGGTTTACATCTATTGAGCGATCCCCTATCACACTTCACTATAAATTTATTTGTGCCTGCACACAGCCATTTGTTTCATGTAGACCTGAGCAAGTGGCTTTAGGCCACTGTTTTTTTTTCCAAAGCATGCCAAGTAGACTAATAAGACACTACTACATGTTATAGAAGAGATTTTTAAAGTTGCACAGTAGCTGAACTACACTGTATCAGCACAAGCACTAGACATCTCTATCAAAGGCTTTT
>VZRH01005486.1:1347561-1360551 GCA_013397555.1 Urocynchramus pylzowi | reverse complement strand
TTTTTTTTTTTTTTTTTTAATGAGTATAGTACACTGTATTATTAACTTCTCCTATAGAATGTAAACAGGATTTCAGAAGAGGAACTAATAACGAAAAATTCAAATAACAGTTTGAAAACTGGAGCATGAAGAAACTAAGTAACAAACCGTCTGACGAGGCACATTTGTTGGGAGTTATGCTTTTATAGGACTACAGCTGTCACCTATCCTTTACCCCTCTTAAAATCTTGAATTTGAGGTCATGACATAAAGACTGAACTGTTAATATCACATCCCAAATTAGTCATAATTACTATCTTTTTGAACCACTGTGGAGTTTCATCCTAAACCCTTGTGGGCCTATGCTATGGGATAAGAACAGATTAAGTTCCTGGCCTCTTACCTCCAACATAAGCAGCATCCTCCATACTTGTATTATTTCTTCTCTTCTCTATCTCCTAAGGCTATATTTTTTGTCCTTCTTCTGGCAGGAGCTTTCTCAGGCTCTTGCATGCTTTTGCCACCCTTTTTCCAATCCCCCTATTTCAGTCACGTCCTTTTTGAGCTCAGGAGGCCAAAACTGTGCACTGTGTTCTAGCTGAGACCACAGGCACAGCTTTATACAAAAGGCTGTACAATATTCTCTTAGTTACTCAACTTCTTAGCAGTCTTCAATGATGTGCAACCTAATATCACAGCTGGGTTTTGGCTGCTGTGATTTGATCAAGAGTCCCCACTGATCTCTCATACCCATCTCTTCTGGATCTGTCAGGACTGTCTGCTCACACTCAATCGTTCTTTATTCACCACTGATCTTCATCCAGCACTGTTCTGCTCACTTGGTGGAAAACTGTAGAATTAATGCTTCTTGCTCCTCCTGAACAGACTGTGAAAGTATTTCCACACATATTTTGTAACATGGTGGCTCCAGCTCTCTCTCAATAAATAGGTAAACAACAGAAATCTTTCTCAATTTGTAGATGTCCAAAGCCCAAGTTTGGTCTCTTTCTACCCCAACAGATTAGCCCAACCCTCTGCTTTTCCTCTCCTCCTCAGCTTTCAGTCTGATAATAGTATTTTGTCTGTTACTCCACAACATCAGAGTTTTTGTAGGTTTTTTTTGTCCAGAGCTCTGTCGCTCAACAGCATTTTGTTTCCAATTACTCATTACTTTTCTAATATATTCTCCATGCTAGAAGATCACCGGAGCATTGGCTCTTATGTCAAAAAAACAAACTAAACAAAACCACAAAAAAACCCACAAAAACACAAAAAAACCCACAAACAAACAAACAAACAAAAAAAACCAAAAAAACCAAACCAAAAAAAAAAAAAAAAGAAAAAAAAAGAAAAAAAAGAAAAAAGCCCTGGTGAACTACATCATGCCTCTCTGGTACTTTACTATTGTTTTTTAAATGAGGATTTCAAGTTGGTTGCCAAGTCCAGATGCAAAGTGTTACTTAAATATATCACTGAATTAACTAACTACGTCTGTAACTGATTCACAGCTGAAGCTCTGTTTCCAATAGAATTTATAGGAGACACAAGGCTCAAATCACTGTGAAAGCCAGCCACAAATCAAAGTCCTCTGGCATATGGGACCAATTGGTCTAGCAGAGGTTTGCTGCTGGAGCACTCAGCAGTTCATGTTTGAATCCCAGCCCTTGGCCACTCCATTTCTGCTCACAGCATTTTGCTGTCTTCAGTATTACACTGCTCTCCTTTGCAATTTGCCAGGCACCCATGCAGATTCACAGGTGTTTCTGTATTACTTCTGGAAACCACAGCATACCCAGCTATTCTAGAAGACTGTCAAGGGTTCTTTTTGCCTCAAGGTCCTCCAGAATTTGAATTCTGAGCTCCAAAAACTTATCTGCCATGCAGGAATTCAAGACTGATATGGGACACAAATAAGCAATCCAGGAAGGACTGGAGAAATGAGTAGGACACAGTGTCTTCCATGATCTCTGCTGCACCAAGGAAGGAGCTCTATCAAGGATGTATTTTTAATCCTTGTTCTCCAAGAAGAGGTCAACTGGATGCTGCATACCTTTGAGGATGAACACTAGGAAGGAACAAGCCAGAAGGATTCCACTGACTCAAGCAGTATTTTGGAGAAAGGAAACAAAGGAAGAAAAAACCCTAGTGTGTATGATGTGGTCCAACTTCACTTTCATCATCTTAGATGGAGAGACAGAGACTGCTGAAACCATAGCAGAGGCCAATATGACAGCAGGGTTATTGTAGATGATACCCGTAATGAAAAATGCAGTAAAATTACAAATATGCACTAGTGTTCTTACATTTTAGAAACTAAATTCCAGCACCGAAAAACTCAAAGGCATAGACATATTCTGAAATCTTCCACGCAGCCCTCACAATGACAGCATTGCTTCCTCAGGGCTCAGTCCTGCCTTGCCTGAAATTAAGAGTCTGTCTCCTTTTCAGTTTCAGCACTGCAAGACTAAACCTTGGCATCTTTGTTCCGTGCAAGCATCCACAGGTCAGTGAAGAAAGTGCAGCCACTCTCCCTGGGATCCCTGTCCCACACCTTTTTGTTCAGGAGTCTGCAACATTATCAATGTCTCATTATTGAATCAAATGCCACCACAGTGACTGAAATACAGACTGAAAGCAGGCACTTCTTGTCTATTTGCCCCCAAGTCAACACCACACAGGGCAAAAAGACAACATCAAAGACCCCTATGTGTGTGCTTCCCCTGCTCCGTGACAGCTGCATTTCATCATGTCATCCACCCCAGGATCACTGTCTCTGGGTTGGGAATATAGCTCTGCTCCCAGCATGCTCCCCATTTGCCTGTCAGTTTAGTGCAGTGGGTGCTGAGTAACCCTCCTTCTTACTTACATCAGCATCTTTAAGGCTTTAATATTCTGTTTGATCTGTTTGAGGCTGTGGGAGGAGTAAGCAATTTTCTGTCTGCCTTATTAACTAGGTAGGAAAAACTCCCCAGTAAACACATTCTGTAGCATTGCCTTTAGACCTCTTGTCCATGACATTGTTCTGCCCTTTTTTTTGGTTTCTTATAAGACGTTTTTGTTTAACTTTACGCATTCAGGCAAGTAGATATAATGCAAATAACCTGAGAGCCAACGTTATTTATAACTTTACTGCACATAACACCCTCATTCTCCCCACCACCCTTTCACTCTATAAAAATATACAAGAGTAAACAGGCACTCCAAAAAAAGAAATCCAGGCATCCAGTGTTATAACTGAACAGCAAAAGAGCTTAGCAGCAGCAAATATAACCTCACCTCCTTGTGAATAATGCCTTGCTACTTAGTCTGGTTAGAGATGCCCTGTGCTGCAAATACTATGCTGTGGTATCAGCTTTTCTCTACAATCTTTGCCACAAGTCTGGAGGATTATGTAAGTGGAGGCCAAAGAATCTGTTTGGAGAATTGAAAAACAGCAAGTATGTTTAAAAATTAGGACTTAAAAAAAAAATTGTACAAATCAGAATGAAAATGCTGAAGTATAGACAGTGTAGTGTGAAAAAAATGACAGAGGGAAGGGAAGGGAAGGGAAGGGAAGGGAAGGTAAGGGAAGGGAAGGGAAGGGAAGGGAAGGGGTCTAGCTGAACAACTTTAGAGGAATACCTTTGCTCAACTTTCTGCCTAGGTATTGTGAGCAGCTTTTCACATCAGTTGCCTGCAGTTTCTTTCAAGGTACAGATAAAGGGATTCCACTTAAACCAGAAAAATCTGTTACTCAAGCCTCCTGCTCATCACAGATGAGGCATATCCCTGGTTAACAACATGGGCTTCATCTCTGTGGAGGCTTACAATAGCTTCAGAGCACTTGGCCAATAGTCCCAACAAGCCTGCCATCAAGCTGAGAAGTGAAAGGGCACTCAAATGCTTATTTTGTGTCGTCTCATGAAGAAAATCTTTAGAAGAATGTTACAGGGAAGCTTTTAGAGAAAATAAAAATATTTATTTCTTTCCTCTTCTGAGGATTTCTGAATTCACACTGACATTTGACTGAGCAGTTACTTAGCATGCTGTACACCACATTTCACTTACAACAACAGAAGACACAGTAAAGTTCCCCTTTTCCCCAGAAGATGACAATAGTGTATATTTTTCATAGACTGTTACAATTTTTCAAGGTTTGGGGTTTTTTTTCTTCGTTTTTTTAAAGGCTTAAACAAAGGAAAATATGTTTGAAAGGAAGGATCTATGATGAGAGGGACACTGAAACTGGAGATACAAAACTTGTTTCTATGATACATGAAATATCCTACCATGGTCAAACAGACACAGACAATAACATTTATATGTGCAAAGGATCCACAAAGGTCTTCCACCACTGCTAGAAGTTGCTTCAGCAGCAGATTTTTTAATCAGTCACAGGCACCTGTAAGACAAAAGAATAAGGAACAAGTGTTAACAGAGAGACACTTTTCCCATCCACAGCTTGTAGCTCATTAGAATTTGCAAGAATCTTTAAGATCAAGGGTGACTAATTCATCTCCTGGTCCTGTGCCATTCTGTGATCAGCAGATGACTGATATCTGATTTATCTGTGATCTAGGTGTACAGCAGGGGCAGCAGGGGTGTCCATGGAGACACCCAGCAGTACCCAGACCTATAAAAGATAGAGGAAGTGAAGCAGCATCACACCTGTCAGCCTCCAATCAGCAAGACCACCCTCCATTTGGTGCACAGAGTGGGTGTTTTTACCCACCACGCAGCATTATGGTTTATGTCACTTGTGTTGCTAACAGCACGCTGGGGAAAGGTAAGACAGCAAACACACATTTGTAATACACCACCCAGCTCATCAACAGGAGCAGTAAAATCTTTAAAACAGACATAACAGCAAAAGCAATTAAGGAAACTCCTTCAGTTCAGAGCTACCTGGGGCGAGCACATGAACTGGCATACAAGCTGCCTGGAGGCCCTGGAGAGCAGTTGCTGAATTAGTGAGGATTGGAACAACTAATTGGTGATTGTTTATCAAATAATACACTAGCAATTCCACTGTGCTCTAAAAGGGAGGCAAGAATAAAGCCATTTCAGGTGCCACCACTGTGAACTTAGCATTTTTCTAAGATACATAAGACATATTCTTCAACTCTTTTAAGTGTCCATATGCAGACTAGACAGAGGCTGGCAGGAGGCACATTTATAAGTGCATTTATTTCAAGCGTCTCTGCTAGTTCAAAGGACTCAAACAAAAAACGTTGTCTAAAAAAAACACAAATGTGGTTTGGAGAAGAGAAGGAGGACAACTTATCACTTCTGAGGTGGGAGGAAAGGATGGCAAACATGGTACTAATTAATATAAAGCCTTCTCCTTCCTTGCTGCCCCGCTGTCCCCAAACACACTAAATGAAGACTCTGCTCTGCTCTGCTCTCTCAATACTCTTGGCACGTACCTCCTTCCCTCTCCCCTTCGCACTCCCTCTCTCTCCATAAAGGGGCATGAAATGAGAAATTTTAGCAAGGTTTCTTTACAGAAGAGAGGCTTGGCTTCAAGCCCAGTACACATATGTGGGAGGGAGTCTTCAAAGAGAGACTCCCTCAGTGCTGCCCATGAAAGCCATACTTCTCACAGCCCACAAGCGAGGTTTGCTGGGACTCGCTGGCTCAAGCCCCACCACTCCCTCAGAGACAACAAATGCCCAAGGAGGTAAAAACATCTGCATGATGATGTCTTGAATTTTCCTTAGTTTGAACTTTAGGAAAAAATGATCACATGTCGAGAGGAATGGCCTAAAAAACCCCAAACCAAATAAAATACAATAAAAAAAAAATTGGGGTGTCACTGGATTTCCCTTTTATATAGCATGTCCAGTTGCATGAATTAGTCAATTTATACTAAGGATTATTTGTTGTCTTTAGTTTTGTACAGATGAGTTCTTTTCAACAAGTCCTTGTGGACTCTTGTAATGGGGTATTGTTATAGTTATACAAGCATAGACAATTTACACTTGCAAAAAGGCCATTTGCAGGTGTAGTTTAACAACATTTCCATTAACAAATTGAGTTGTCCAAGAAAATGGTTTTTTTTTTCCCCTGGTCTAACTTCATACATTCTAGGGCTTTTGCTGGCATAGCAATGATAACAAAACTATAATAAATCCCTACTTGACACAGCTATGCCAGCAAGACTAAAGCCTTCCTCTCAATTAGGCTGAAGTACTTCATATTTAAGCAAAATTTATATTACAAGCTTTTCCCCTCACAGCACAGTGCATCCTCCCCAATCACCTGGCTTTGCATTGCTTCCTGCCCATACTCTGGTAACCATGGATCTCCTAGACAACATTTTCAGCATCAAGTATGCAACTACAGGCTCACCTAGGGCCATTTAAAAGGAGATTATTTTTGATTGTTTAAAAAAATTCCCTCTGTCATGCAGACAGACATTCTGCAATTCCTGATGAACCCTCATCCCTAGCTTACAGCCAATTCTGACCCACTTCTTGGTATTGTGGTAGTAAACACTGTATCACACAGTTGAAATGTATGTTTGCTTCAGTTGTGTCTCCATCCTGTTTTAAAATGCACAACATGAATCAAGTGCATCTAGTTTCCTCAGCCATATTTCCACTTTGAACATATCAGGAGGTAAACAAAGCAGACAGCTCTTAACTGATTCTTTTTTCTGTAATTAAGTGGGAGTTTCTTACCATGCCCAATGAAATCCAGAATGCTTCAGTGTAGATGCCTGAAAAAGAGAGAAAAGTGTTTAAAAGACAGTCTTTTGTTAAATGAAAGTCTAACTCCTCAAAAAAAAAAACAAAAAAAAACAAACCAAAAAAACCCCAAAAACTATTGCCAGCATAATTCTATAGGTTGAGTTAAATAAATAAATACTTATCTGATTAATTGTTGCCTGGAATCCATTTGTGCTTGTATCTCTTGAGTTAGAGGCCATATTAAAAAAAGTGCACAGGAGATTTGAAATCTGAGGACAACCTAAAGCTTGATTTTAAGAAGGCTCAATGCACCAGTACTTTCCCATGGCGTGGGTGAGACAGGTTTAGTCATCAGGTGTGACAGAGAGCAGTCTGTTGCAATCCAACATTATGTGGAGAGCCAACTAGAAAGCAACATATTTAGCACATACACTGCACACATTACAATACCCTCAAAGAAAAGAAAATCAGGTGTTTCAGTACACAGGTTTTATTCGGGTCAGCTGCATTTCAGTCTCTCTGAAAAGCTACAGCAAGTGCCTGGATAGAAAGATGTCCACAGTTTGGAGATTTCTGCCAGACATCAACATCACTGTTATTCACATGTGGGTGACACACTAAGGTACTATGTATACAGCTATTAAGACAAAAAGACCTTTCAAAATCATTAAAATATCTTTGCAAATGAGGACTTCACCCTGAATCTGGTTTTGTCCATCTCAGTCTTCTCTTTTTAAAAATCCTTCTGCCTTTCTTTTCTGCAAGAACACTCACTGAAATCCTTCCACAAAAGCTCAAATTGCTTTTTAAGGGCAGGAGCTAGTTTGTAGTGTATTTAAACAATACCCTGACAAGGGGTGGGTGTAATTACACTGGAAGAAACAGATGGGATAGGCTCAGAGACTGAGGAAGTCAAGCATCCTATCACACTCATGACTTCCACTTTTTCCTCCTCAGGCAAATGCAAACAGCCTCAGCTCCTTCCCCAGTCCCACTGTCCCAAGCTCTGGGACTCCCCAGCTCCCAGCAATCTCTGGTGAGTCGATTCCCTGAATCAGAACTACATTTTTGTGTACAATAACCTTTGGGAGAGTTTTCTTTAAGGGGTATGTCCAAACACTCCTGCTGACATGGGAATTCTTGGCATCTATAATATCCCAGGGCAATTTCACAGCTACATGAAGTCCTTTTGCTAGCTTCAAAACTGTCACCTAACCATTCTCTTGAGGCTGCTTGGCTCCCATGGCATGGGAGAGTGAATGGGCATTTTCTATTTGCTTTCTCCATGCCACTTGAGAGTTCATAGGCCTTTGTTTCTTTCCACTCAGATAGATTCCCAAGTGTTGCTTTCCATATGGGAGTCACTCCACATTTTTATCAGTATTTCCTGTATCATCTCCCCTTCTTCTGCATTCTTTTCTAAAATGATGGAGCAAGGATGCAATATTGAAGTGTGCCATGCATTTATGCTGTAGCATAAAGACTCTCGTTTTTGTTCACATTTTTTTTACCAATCAGTCCCAGTATTCAGGTTGTTTTTTTTCTTCTTTTTCTCATTCCTATTGCACATTCAGCAGACATTTTTATACAATTATTGTAAACCAAGGTTTCTTTCCAAACAGTAATTTACATTCCATCACTCTGTATTTCAATTTAAAATTGTTTCTCTTCCACTGTACTATTCTGTGTTCTGCCAGGTCATCCTTTGGTCACTCTCTGTGGTGAGGCTGTTCTGCAGTCCCATAGCACATCCTCACATACCTCACATCCTCACACAGCACATACCTCAGCTATCCTGTTTGATCTGGTATCATCAGGAGCTGTTTTGCCTCATTCTCCACCTCTTTCAGGACTATGCTGAGCAGCACCAGACTCGACAGCATGACCTCATTGCTCCTTCCATCCCTTCTCTAAAAGTTGGCCAGTTTCCCCTCACTTTTATTTCCTAAATTGAAATTATTATTAATCCACTTAAGGACTTTGCCCCTTAGCCCATGGCAGCTTGATGTCATTGAAAGTTTTTGAAGATGTATAAATAACAAAACAAACAAAACTTAGAAAAATGTCTATGTGATTATAACAGAAGCACAAACATCCTGAAGCTCAAAAATCATCTGTCCAAAATCTATTGTCCAACCCTTCTTTAAAGTAACCCTTACCCTTCACACATCAAGGGTTTAGCTTCTTCTTGAAATGACAGCATACATTACACCCTGGAACAGCTCCTCCCCAGCCACAGGAGTTACCCCATTTGTGGGGAATGTGTCACTTGCCTCAAAGAGAGCTTTCCTCACTGTGCTTTCTTGAATCACAGGGAGCTGCTAACAGGAGGGCCAGTTCCAGACCCAGCTATGGGCTGCAAGTGCCCCATTGCTTCCAGGACCATTAAGCCAAGGTATGTAGTAGGAGACATCAGCTCTGGAGATTTTCTTTTTCTGCACAGTCCATCTGGAAAGACATTTTTTCCTGTTCTTTTGTATTTTGGGAAAGCTGTAGCTCTTCTCTCCCACTCTCACATGCATAGGTTGAACAATGATGCACGTTCTGTGCTCACACAAACCCTCTGGCTTTGAATGTCGTTCAAACAACACAATGCCACATATGGTTTCCCAGTGTTCAAGAGCAGTTCAGAAGTCCCAATTTAGACTCTGAGGCCCACCAAATAAAAAGGAATGTGATGCATATGTTCCCAGTTCTAGCTTAGCAAATATAGGCTAGAGGAAGAGAAAAACATCAAGCCTGGTAACTTAATATTACACTAGATGCATAAGTATAATTTTCTAAATAAAAATAATTGGCTCAAATATAATGCCAATAACCTTTCAGGGACTTGAGCTGGTGAGTACCATTGAGAATAATAAAAGAGGCAATTCTTACTGCATGCATACACTTCAAGAACAAAAACACAGTGTGAGAATTTTAATTCCAATGATTTGGATAAAGCTGGCTGTCCTGAATCAGCGAGCAAAGCACAACAACTACAGTGAAGTACAAAACCAAAAGAACTGTAACTTTTAGACAACAATCCAACCTCAGCTAAGCACAACTCCAGGATTTCTAGGACAACACACCGAGTGAATGCTGTGCTACAACATGTAGCTTCTTTAGGAATAGGATTTCCACCATAGGAAGTACAGGCTCCTGGCACACATCAGATTTGAAGTGGCTAGTGGTCCTCACAGAGCAGTGCGATGGAAAGGTGTCTGCTCAGGCTCTGCATGGCCCTTTCCTGCACCAGAAGCAGTATATAATTGCTCCTAAGCAATGAAGAGTTGAAAAAAAAACAAAACCTGAAAGAAATAGATACTGGTATTATTCTGATTCTGCCTTCTTCAGCAGAGTTCTGCTCATTGCAGCCTTGAAGCACAGAAGCAGCTGGTACTTTCTCCTCAGAGGAGACTACTCCAGAGACTGGTCAACTCTGCAATTAAAGGACGTACTTATTCATTACACAGACCCTCTAGATTTCCCCAAGGTAACCAGTGAAACCCCAGTCTACCTTTTTCAAGGACATAAACACTGTGGGAAGAGAGCAGCCAGCCCCTGCCATCCTGGCCAGGATGCACCTCCTGCAGCACACATTGCTTCCTTAAGACCCAGTGCAGCAGGGAGCAAGGAGTGGATTCAGCCCAGCTCACTCACCATTTAAAAATTAATGGCAAATGCAGCCTCTCTAGCTGCAGGTAAGGCACCCCAGAGACCTCTGAAAACTAATGTCAGCCCTCCAACTCCTGTTCCTATTACAGCACTAATCTTCAGGTTCATCCACACACTGGCAAATGCTTAAAGCAGCCTGTTAACTCTACCAAAGGACTGATTTTAACTCGGCTCACATACACAGAAAGGTAAATGCAACATGCCGATACACACATTCTGCTATCAAAGAATGACTTAGAAGTATCAAATTTTTAATATTGCATACTTATTTACTGATGCCTGCCCTAGCAGGCAGATGTAACCTAATACTGTATTTTACTGATATTGCAGACGGTATAACCAATCTCCTAAACTCTCAACACTCTCAATGGATTAGTATGATGTGTGGAGCAGTTTTAGCTTACAAAGCACTACTTTAGTGTGTAGAGTTATTGATTTAACTTAGAAATTCTGCTATGTCGTGTATTTTTACTGATTTACCTTTACAGTAGTGTAAGAATATCTTTTCTCCCCCCAAAAAACTTTGACACACTTCCTTATCCAATACAAAATATTGCTCCTAGTAGGATTTCAGGACAGGCGCTCAGTAATCAAAATTATGGATTTTTTGAAAATTTTTTTGTGTTGTAGGGCTCCTCCCACATTAGTAATATCTTTTTTTTTTTTTTTTTTTAATAAACCTGGCATACCTCCTAAACTTTCCAGAAATTTCTCAAAGAAACACCTGCAGTTATATATCAGCGTATCCTCTCCCCTCTTCTCGCCTCAAGCTGGGCAGATACTGATACAAAGGGAAAAATTCTCCCATCTGGAATACTTCCCAAAGGTACTGACACGTTTTTCTTCTTCTCAGCTGCAATAGTCACTCAATCCTCCAGTCTCCTCTCCTTTTGAATGCTGCAGGAATCTCCCATGTGCCAGCCCCAGTCCCAGCTCACAGTTCTAGCACGTATGGAAAGCTGCAGCTGAATAGTGCATACAAATGACAGCAATAAAATAATGCTGTGGCATTGCTAAAAGCTTATTTGGAAAGCACATTTTAAAAACAAGACCAAACCTGAGAACCGCTCAGGAATGTCAATGGCACTCTCCTCCAGGTTTTCTTCACCAGCAGCTGTCTCTGCAGCCATGCAACTCCAACTCCTACCTTCTGCCCTGCACCACACCTCTTTCATCACTGTATCACAAGTATCTTTTCTTCTCTTAACTATCCTGTGTTTAAATCCTCCTTTACTCTGCTATGTTAATAAATAACAGCCCTCACCACCTCTATCTTTCATTCCTCTGCTAATCAATGTGATATTGAAATTGCTTTAATTTTACCTTATGATGACTTCACATGGCATAAACCACCATCAAAAAAGAAGTCTAGAGTCTAGCTCTATGAATATACTTTCTCCCTTTTTCTTTGCAGAGGTAGAATTACCTCAATAATTAAATATGCCAAAAGGCTCACCTCATCTGTATCTTGAAGTACCCCAACTCACCACATTTTTGTACATTCAATGAATTACAGTCTTTGACTGTATTCATCAAAACTATCCATATCAGCCCATGTCCAGTAGCCAGTGACATGGCATATGACTTTAGTAAGGGCTTAGACTTACAAATAGTTGCTGCCCATCTGTTGATTCTCATCAACCAATTACCAGTTACATGTATGTTTTTCTCTGGCTTATGGCAAATGCAGGATAACTCACAATAGCTTCAAAAAAGTCTTGCCTCATAGAAATAATGCCATATGGTTCTATCCCACTTCAACACCACAAGAAAATTGCTACAGAAAAGATTTACACATTAAAGCATCGCTTTAGTCTCAGATACTTTACCTTGATTTACAGTTTCCACACCTTCACACTTTAAGATAATGTTATCATAGTATCTGGATGCTACCAAAATCTCACTATGTTAAAAAATATATTTAAGTTAATATCTAAACTTCTGTTATGGTAAATAAAGCCCTGTGATTTCAGGAGGCACATAGATCATAGATAAATGGGTCTAGCAACCAAAATCTTCTCTCTCACACAATGATAAATTGTGCCATTCCAGCAGCTATTTAGACCTCACTGCCTGAACTCATGCTGACCTGAAACATACCCATTCCTTCATTACCCCAAGCTTTGTGTCATGTGCAGCATCAAACAACTTATCTTCTTCCAGCTCACAACACCTCCAGCAATAGCACTCTTTTCAAAGTTAAAAAAAATAAAAAAGGCAAAAAAAGCAGACTATTTAAAATTAACTGATGCTTATGAAGTTAAAACAAAACAGAAGAGCACACCCGACTCCGCTCTGTATTTTTCAGCAGCAGAATATCCTGCGGTGGCCTCAGCCAGCTGGGCTCTGTGACCCCTGGATTGATCCCCTGAGTGTGTTCCCATTTTATCAAGCAATGAACACTCCAGCCCCAAAGCCAGCAAGAAGTTTGTCACTGACTTCAGCTGAGAACAGGAACCAGCTCAATCATAAGAAACCTTGAGCTAAATAAAGCGGCAAGAAAAGGCACAGGAGGGAGGTGGGGGGTGTCAGCTCCGAGTGCTGTGGGGCACAGCTCTGCTTGTTACCAAGGTTACTTGGTACTTCCCCACATAAGATTTCATTTTCAATCACCAATAAATCTGCAAAAGTTTGACCCCCTCAAGTGAGAAACTGGGGTTGAAATGCATTAAATATGTGCTGC
>VZRH01005486.1:1313287-1347467 GCA_013397555.1 Urocynchramus pylzowi | reverse complement strand
TGAAAAGGTTTCCAGACATAATACTGCAGTCATTTTTGAGAAAGAGGTTACAGGGAAATGTGTGGATGTGGAAAGCTCTTTCCAGTAAAGACTCGCCACTATGGCCCTGCTTTGGGTCTGACAATAAGTATGTCACAAATCAAAAATTTACTGCTTGTGTCAGGCATGTGTCTAAACAAAAACCTGTCCGAATTTGAACAGGTTGTGAGTCCTCAAACAGAATGGAAAGGAAAAACACCAGTTAAAAAACAGTCAATAAAGATATATTCAATTTTTAGCTGCTTTAGCCGATAAGCTGCTTAGGCAATTTCAGCCATTCCCTCAAGGCTCCCAAGCAGGTTTGCTCCAGGCTGGGGCTGAGCAGAACTCTCCCTAAAACTGCAATTCCAGTGTGCTGAATGCTGTTCTGTATAAAAGCATGGATACCCTCTTTCTCCACCAGTGTCTCCCCAGCCAACACCTCATTTGCTCCAGTGGACATGAAAGAGAAAGTTTTCAGAACCAAACATAGTAGAGACAAAAGTGTCAGGCTTGCAATGTTTAGGGAAAAATAGAGGGGAAAAAGTATGTAGGTAGGGAAATTTCTCTCCCTAAACCTTAATGACTGGCCTGGAGAGGCTGAAATTACCACAGATGAGAAATGGGATCTGAAAGTCGTGGAAACGGAGATAATTCATGAGTCTGGCACTGAAATCTGTCTTAAAAAGCATGACAGAGGTGTGGCAATGTGGTGTGAGTCTCAGCTCTGATGATCTTGGATGAAGAAGAAATGCTGAGACTATGTCCAAGGGGCACCAACTGGCTGAAAAATCTTTGGAAAGGAGTCTAGGCCTGAGGTTCAGCAGGAACAAACCAACATGGCAGAAAATACCGAAGTCCAAACAGAGACAGAGCAGAGGAAGATCCTTCATCAGGGTAATTTTTGTGGCTGAGCCAAAAGCTAAGATTTCTGCCAAATATCTATGAAGTGAATCATAAAAAGGATTGGTGCTGCTTCATGCTAGCCTGTGGTAAAAATGCATGATGGCCACCAGTTATTCCACTAGTGGCTCTGCTTGATGTGGTGGACAGGAAGATCCCTGGTCTGTCCAACAACTCACAAAGGTGCACATTTCACACCGTAACATTGATTTGGGGTTTGCAAAAAGTGAGTTGGTAGGGAGCAACCTCTTCCCCTGTGTCTCTCATATTCCCTGGTCTGTTCATGTAGTTTTATTTTAAAAGGCTTGATTCTGTTACCTATAGCTGAATCCATTCCTGTGGTGCCTCAGCCTGTACTGATCTGCACACCTCTATTTCTTGAAGCTCAATGAGAGTTAGGAAATCGTGTTTTGAAATGTGCACCTTGTCATTGCATAAAGACCTTATACCGTGGAGGAGACGAGAAAAGGGATATTTTTCATGCTTGAGAAATAGTTATGGCCATATTGAAGAGTACAGCCTCCTTCCCCTAAAAGAGTGTTTTAATCCTAATATCACACAAGAGGATAACTTTTGTACTACAGTAAAATCTGATCTTAGCAGCATCATTGACTTAGGACAGCATTCCTTCTCTTGAACAAGCACAGACAGTATTCTTCTGGGATCTTTTCATGAATTTACTTAAAACATGGTGATTTAAGTTTTGCGTGCCACTTTCTGTTAGTTACTCAGAGAAACTTTGCTAAATAAAATCTGCAAGCATCATTACAGATGGGAAAAACAGAGCCCCATGAGAGAACAGCACTTGCTCCAACTCCCTATGCAACCCAGGAGGTGATTTGAAAGAGAAGACATAACTTCCTACCACACAAGCCTCCTCTATGGCAACCCAAAAAAAAAAACCAAAAAAAAAACCAAAAAAAAACCAAAAAAAACCAAACCAGATCCAAGATTATTTAACTCGTGGTGACACTTGCCTTTCAGTAAAAAGGCTGAAAAATATCTTGATCAGTGCCACAGCTCATGAACTTACACAAAACTTTCCAGTTCAAAGCACACAATAAATCTGGCATATGGCCTGTCTCACCTGCCACTCTGAGAACTACCAGGTCATTTGTTCCCTGGAAGGATCACTTCATTCAGATCCTGGTGCTGTTTCTTTCCCAGTGCTACACTGGTTGCATGGCTGACCAAGGAAAGGACAGTTCTTGCTAAACTTGCAGCATCTCAGAAGTTTCATCACCTCCAGGGAACCTTACTGCGTTTCCATTACTACTCCTTCCCCCTTCAAATGCTGCTTCTTGATATTTGCTGTTCACCACAGATGTGCTGTTTTCTGTGTAGAGGTTGGGCCAGCACAAGCCATTTAGCCTGGCAGTTTGAAGAAAAATGTTAGAATGTTCTTCTTTTACAGAAGAACAAACATTGACTCACGTTAGGAAATGTCACTTGTGCGATGAGCTATTTTGCAAGACCACCATGGTTGCACTGCCTCACTCTGATCAGCCACATTAATATTTGAATACTGGATGACAACAGTTGAAGATTAATTACAGTAAGTTATTCATGCCTGGAGGTTCAGATTTCCAAGCAGAAGCATGTGGGCTAGACTATGGCATTTCAGCACATCCCCAAGGAAAGTGCAGTGGGAAGTCACCCAGCCCCAAGAGGATCAGAGTAGCTTGTACCTTTGCAAAATAATCCCTCTTCCTGCTTCTCTGTACCCAGGACACTTCACCATCAAAGATGATATGCCAAGGGCCTTTTCTTGCTGCCAGCCAGCACTGCCAGACAGTATGCTTACTAAAGGTGTGGACATACTCAGCCTTGTATCCCCGTTGGAGGAAGACACATCATTTATTTAGCCCGGGAAGCAAAAAAGACCATTCTCAGACAAGCAAGACAATGTGTTTGTGTACTGATCGATTCAGGACCTGTTTGGCCCTCAGCATTTATTTCAGTTCCATACTCCTTACATAAGAGTCTTCAAGCAAGAGAGACCTTGAGAACGTGACAGTGTGAGAAGAGATCCTGTCAAAACATAAGTGTGAGGCCCTATGCAGTGAAGAGCCTCTCAAGAATGCTTTCTGCCACAAGAACAAACCGTTTCCCTTGGATTGTTCCTGACACACACAGAGCATGAAGATGATGCCCAGGAGCATTACTGGAAAGCCAGGGCAGAGGGGTTCAGCCAGCCAGCACCCAATCCTCTGCAGGAGGAGATCCAAGGAGTGCCTGCATCCCACTGCTAGTTTGTGCCTAGGGTTTGAGGAATATAAACAGCAGTTTATTTGAGATATTATTATTAACAGAGGTTATTTGAGATAACCTCATTTGAGACTTTTCCTGAAGTCATCATAATACACACTTTTTCTTCTACCATGTCTTTTTTTTAAATAAGGAAGGAGAAGCAGCCTACTTCTCAGAAAGGCCCAGCAATCCCAGCTCAACCCCAGCAACATCTAAGGGAGTGCCTTCAGCATGCACGGAATTCCACGGAAGACAGGACTAGAAGATATTACTTGCTGATTCCCACCTTTGCAATGGAAGTTCAGAACCAGCAAAAAGAAAGACTCTAGTATAAAATTCAATACTACTAAATCAATACACAGAAGCCACCAAGACATCAGGTCTTAAACACATGAATCCAGTCATTACTGCCTTCTTGAAACTCAGTGCCTGACATCTCCACATAGCAAGTAACAAAAACCGAAAATTTTGGCTAAATATTGGTTAAGACATATGCAAAGGAGTACAAATTGAATTCTTCAATATACTGAACACTATTTTAAAAAAGGAACCCATGTTCATTTGTTAAAGAAGAAGTTCAGACAGAAATCATCTTGAAACATGACTTTCAGCTCCCACATAGGAACAAACTACAATAAAACAATTATTAAAAATAGCTGCAATTTCTCTACTGATTGAAAAGTACTGAAAATCAGAATGGTTTTTAAAATAACCAACAAGAGTGTGAGAAGTTTTTTTAGGCCAAATATAAACAGTAAAAAACATTGATCTTTTAGGCTTTTTGAGGGACAAAAAAGTCCAAATTTAAAGTCCTCTCCTTCTCCCTCCTTCTATGACCTGGGCAGCGACAGGAGACATTTATAATGATGTGTAGTAAAGTCAATTTTTCCACTGCTTTGCAATCATGTACCTCCATAAAACAGACAGAATGCTGCCAGTGGAAAGACAGAGAATTTCTGGCGTGTGCCTTTTATCCTGCTATTTTACAGCAGTGTGGGCATAAAACAGGCTCACACGGCTCTCATGGATCATTACAAAAGTCCAGGTCAACAAAGATCGGGCTCCTTGTCTAACTGTCAGCTGTGACCCTCATACAGAGGCAGATACCCTGCCTCTAAAACACACAGCACTGCTCTGGCAAAGGACTGCTGGAAGTGATTCTGTGCTGCTGTCTGCTGAGATTACACAGACCACTCCAAAGATTTCCACCCCTTCCACATCCATTAGCCAGCCTCTGAAGTTTAGTGCCACAAATTATCCATATTGTAGTGCAGCGTGTTTTATGCAGCTACAAGTTACTCAAGATCACCAACACCTCAAGGAACTGAGAAAACAAACAAACAAACAAACAAACAAAAAACCTAGCCAAAAAAGAAAAAGGGGAAAAAATGTAAACAAGCTAGAAAATCATCTTCACCTTAAGCAAGCCATGTTAGAGGCTCTATTTTAAAAGCAGCAAGCTCAGGATTTCAGCCTGAGATACAGACAGTGTTGAGACAAGGGGTTTACTCCAAATTCAATATAACTAGTATTTACCAGAGGAGGGAAAAGGTTCAGAATACAGAGCAGGTCAAGTAAAAGGATTGTGCAAAATTGAAAACACCTGCAAGGTGGAGCACATACGGTAGATGTGCTGACTATATAGGAGTAGACAGGAAGAAAAAGGGGCTTGTATTCTGGATGGAAAAGAGCTGTCTACTGCCATGAGCAAGCATCTGAAACTGTTGAAAACCATTACAGCCATGTTCCCAAGCAAACACTTGGGAACACTTGTGTTTGGCTTAATCCTCACAGCTTCACAGGGAACAGCATGGGAACCTACTAGACAGAGGCCAGTGTTTTCCCATTTTATCTTAGTCCTTCCCAAAGAGCAAAGGGCATGCTCAGAATGAACATGAACAGAATGAACAAATGAGCAAGCATTTGCAGAAGTGTTGCTGCCATCCTGCTCAGGATTCCTTCAGCCCAAATTCTAGCAAGGCACAGACACAACCACTCTGAGCAGATTGTGAGTAAAATACTGGAGTGGGGGGAAAGGAAAGGAGGCAACAAACCATCCCCCATGTATCTAAACTACAAGGGGTAAGACAGTGAATGAACTTAGATGGGGTTATTTTCCCTTCAAGTTTTGCATAAGAATCATTAAGAACTAAAGGGATAGAAAAAATTCAGAAAGAACAGTTGACAAGATATGGTTTTACAGCCTGTCATAGCATTTTTTTCTTAAAATAAAATTGATTTTAGTAAAATATTAAATATTAGCTATAATAAGCTATTGAAAAAACAGCGTGCTAAATATTAGCAAAAAATTCTCTAACAGTGTCGTTCCAGAGTCACACCCAAGAGCCACTTGGGAACTGGCTGTGACAACTCTGATGCTTCCAAGGGGGCAGGAGCAGGGAAGACAGCAGTAACTCACCAGCCGTAGCTTTCAACATTACTCATTTTTTCCAAACAACAATCTCAAGAAGAAAACCTAGCTCCATTCCTCCACACTGTTCCTCTCCCCACTCCCCCAAATGCAGTCCCTCAGCAAGTTTAAGTTCTGATCCTAGCTGTCCATAAGTCTTGTAATAGTCAATAAAAGCATGAATTAATAAATAGATAATTAGATTTAAGTATTTTCATGATCCAATCTGCCCTGGCTGTTGCTTCATCAATCCATGCACAAATGGCCCTCAAGCACAGGTGATTAACACTGCCAAAAGCCAGACATCCCACTTCTGTACTTCACAGCAGTCGAGTATCTGAGGATGCAGCACACCCTTGCACATTAACTGAAGCTTCTACTCATCAGCAGCCCAAAGGAGCAGTACTATTGGAAATGCCATTTGATTAGTCTGTGACTCGAGGAGAAGAGCCTTATTTATTATTAAAGCAAAAATTCTCATTAAGCTGTATTTTTCAGTAAACCTGGGACTAGCTGATCTCCACAACTTTTTAGCTTGTTCTGGTACAGTCTTAAGCAGCACACCAAACACAGTGTTTCACAAAGCTAGTTGGAAAGAGTTTGCAGACCCTTTTTCCCTCATTCTCATTTTAGCTAGTACAATGAAGATGGACAGAGAAACATTTAGTGGAAAAGAAAACTAGGATTTTCCCCCTTCCTCAAATTCTTACAGAGCTTCACTTTGGGGGCAATTCAGTCTCCTTTCAGAGATGCTCTTTGAGACTTAAAACAGGTAACAACATTCAAGATTTGGAAAGTGAGAGGTCACATAATGCAATTACTTCAGATAATCAGATCTGCTGAGTTACTGAGACATCAGCAATGTTTGTCATTGCCTCACAGGAGCTTAAAGCACATAAACAAAATCAATTCCAAGTCTAGAATCCCAAACAAATAATCAGTTACCCAAACAGATGAGAAAGAGGGAAGAAGTTTTCCCCGAAGCCACTCAGATTTCCATCAACAGAACAGAGTAACCCACTGTTTCCAACCACTTTAGAATGTTAAAAGCAAAACATAAACTGACATCATAATGTCATCTTAATAAACACAACCACCATCAGTATCACAGTCTAAGCCTACCTACCACTGCTCTAGCCTACTCCTTTGAATTTATTATTGAACAGGGAAACAAAATATGAAGGTGTTTGTTTGTCTTTGAAATTAATTGGTGAGTCAGTATTCACCCACAAGTAAGTCAGGACTAGAACACTTCCACGCACGGTCCTCCTCCATGAGGTTCCAGCAAACTTTCTGCAGAAATCAGTTAAGAGTTGTGTCTGTATAAGAAAGAGTTCAGCCAGGTACTGTGAGAATTATGGTGCACAACAGCTATTCTATTAGAAATAAATTATCTCATTTAAATTTTAATTCTGTGGAACAAGCCACTCTCAACAGGGCAGTTTGCTAGAGTTACTGAAGATGTACAGAAGCTGTAATTTTCATCATAAATGCACATTATGTTCTCATCAGAGAAATGAAAGGACCAATAGGCATATTAGAGAAACTGCCTGTCTGGGAGGTCCCTCCAAATCTTCATGAACACAATCTCTTCCTATCTTGCAGTGTATTGTTCCACAGCTAAATATCACAAGAAGTCTCATTAGTTGAATGGAAATAAGTACAGAAAATATTGTACTTTTCATTGACACTTTGGAATGAATAACACCATACAGATGGAAATCACACCCAAATATCTAAAGCTGTAAATAATTTAACTCTACAAGCTCTAAATACATTCCAATAACTACAGAATGTACTGGTTCCTCTCTTTTATTTAGAGTTTCATTTCTTTGAATTGTGTACTCCTCAAAATAAGAACCTGCCATCCCTGGTGGATCAGAGGATGGAAAGACAAACTCTTGTGTAGGTGCTGCAGTGCACCAAAATACCATTTCTAATTTTTTTCTCTTTTAGCAAAGACTGCAATCAGGGCTGGGTCGAAGTCTGCTTAGAGGATGGGGACATTGGTTTTACTGCATGCCTTTTGTACTCACTGTGATCTTGATATTGCTCATGAGAAATTCAAGTAGTGTTTGGCAAATAACTATGGCTCAGTGAAACAGCCAACACCCACTCAAATATTAAAAGACCTTGAAATACACTCTTCACAAGTTATTTCTGCAGTGGCAATCACATGTTTATGGGGTGTTAGTACTTGCAACAAACAGAGGCAGAGTCCTTATTTTAAGCTCTTAGGTAGGGGAAGTAACATTAACCCAGCACTTCCATTTCCAAGGAGATAGACACAATCATTAAGTTGAAAGCTATTCTGAAGAAGATTTTTCTTCAGCATTTCTAACTGGGCTTGCACCACTTTATACAGAACAATCATGGGAGCCAAAATGAGAACCCTTCCATGTCATTCTCACTGTCTGGCTTTAAGACTATTTGCATTATTGTTTTCATAACAGAAGAGCTTCAGGATAACAGAACATCCCAGAAGAGCCTACAGCTCTTTAGTGAGCATTCCCAAAGTAGGGTGAGAGATGGTTTTGCACGATGTCAAGATCTGGGTCAATGCCAAACACAACTCAGACCAAGTCTCTGGGATATCCAGTGGTGGGATTTCAACAAGCACTGTTTCCTTCTTTCTTCTCTTCCCATCTTCTGTGTTTCTTTAGAAAACCTCAAGATGAAGTGGGGCTACTTCGGGATGAGATCATCGGTTACCCACAAATGATATCTGTAAAATGCTTTCTTCCAAGTTTCCCAGAAAAGAAAAAAACAAAACAAAACAAAACAAAAAAAAAACAAACAAACAAAAAAAACCACAGAAGAAACTCCTCTCCCAAAACCCCTTTCCTGCAACCCCCAAAAGAGACAGAGGGCTAAAACAGCATTATCCACTGAAACAGCTTTCATTATACATTGAAACATATTCAGATCATTTTCAAGATGCTGTCAATGGTAAAAAATGGAATAGCTTAATGAGGAACGTCCCTTAGATTCAAAATTTAATGTGTAAACAGAGAGTATGAATTTAGCAGCTCTACCTCCCTTATAATCACACTATTGTCAAAGGAAATCCTCACCTCAAGTTAGTATTTTTCACATTTTTTTATAGACCCTGCCTGAGAACTGGGGCAGCTCAACAAGGATCCCTCACCACAGCACAGAGATACTCGAGTACCACACTGTTATCGTCTCTAACCACTCACTGAAACATGCCTTGCAGCAGAGAGAGAAGTCTGCAGCCTACAGAGCAAGGAAAGAGTCAAAATGATTTTGCTCATTCGCCACCCCCCCTTCCCTTATCATCATGCAGGAGGAGGAGGGCGATCTATTGATACTGGGTGTAAAGACAGCTGCTCTTCTGATCCAGAGTGGCTTTTGTTAGCAGCAGCAGAGCTGGTGAAAGAGAACAAACGCTCTCCCGTACGTGCATTGTTAGGGCAGGAGACAAAAGAATACCTGTTTTGAATCACTGAGGACTATTACTGTAACAAAGTACAAGATAACATTTCGCCAGAGGATACAAGAGATTCTGAGAGGAGCAACAATGAAACCAGACAACCTCTCTGTCATCTTATCAAAAATTGCTTGGGGTACTTACTGAACAGTGGGGGGGCAATAATAGCAAATAGAGAGCAAACACAGTTAATCTTTGCACAAAGGCTTTTTGATAAGTAATAAAATAGAGTTAAGAGAGGCGTGCTGGCCTTTGCCAACTCACATTGCTTAGAAGAAAGGATATAAGACAGGCCTAAACAATTTTAGAATAAACAAATCCATACACAACAGGGGAATGTTGCATGAATGAATTTTCTCATTCTCCTTTTTCAAGCAATTCAAGAAGCAATCAAAGCACTCCAAGGTTTGCTATGCTTTTACATCCTTTTTTTGACACATTGCTTTACAAAACCTTCACAACAGCCCACTATCAGTAGCTTTGGTGTCACTGTATGGTATGTAAATGGAATAGGCAGATCTTTGACATAAAAATAATAATCTCTGGTAAAATTACAGTACTACAGTGTATCATAGCATCCAAACTATGGAAATATTAATACATGGATCTTTGACAATACAATGTAAGATGTCACTTTGAGCAGTTATTATGCTAATAACGGATACTTATTATAAAACAACATGAAAGAGGTAAGCTATGTGGGTGTAGAAAGGGATATTTAGTATTCAGAAAATGTATTTAAAAGGGAAAAAAAGCAAGTGCTTCATACAGCATCTAATCCCACATTAGGCAGATGAGGAGTTCCCTGGCAGATGGGTGTCAGGGTACCCTGGGACTTGGATGAAGCAGCACACTATCTCTCAAGGGAGCACACATGCCAATGTAATTTACAACATCCTCCGAGCTTGTTTTTGTTATGCAGTGGGCCAAACTGGGACCAAAATCACGAAGGCAGGGGGAAATATGGCACTAGAGCTTTGAGGATTAACTAGAAAAACTGCTCATCAAGTCCAGCAGGGTTTCAAGAGAACATATTCTGCCCCATGCTCACTGACTTCAAAACAAAATAAAATAGATGCCAATACTAAAGAAAGAAAGAAACCACAATGAGGAAAATGTCTCATACAAAAGTCCCTATACAAAGCAAGCAACAAGCCAGCATCATGACTGGTTCCACTCAAGCTACAAGAAAGTGTCCATTTACATTAAAAAAAAAAAAAAAAAACTAAGACTATTAAATGTTGCATTTAAGCCAAAAGAAATATTTACAAAGAGTCTGTAATATAAGGAGGAATCCGAGGAAAGAGAGTCTCTGTTTTCCTGATAGCTAAAGAGTAAATTTGTCTAGGCTTTTTCTAGTTGGGAAAGGAGCAATATAGTATAGAGTATAGATACTCTACATTAATTCTCACCCGGGCTTTTTTACTCTGCACTAAGACCCTGTTTTGCACCTAATCTGAACTACAGAGTCACTCTGGGGCAGAATCACCCATTTGGCACAGGGCTACTGCACTGTAAATTCAAAACTTAGCTGCGCTTTACAAAAACTTCCATACCGCCAAAGCCAACCGAAGCCGTTCTCATCCTTACAAATACCTCCCTCAGCCCTGAAACAAACACAAATGCCACATTTGTGAAGACAGAGCAGAGGATGCAACACCTCAGACAACAGCCATAAATAAAATTCTTACATGCACAAACATAATCCATTTCCAACAGGAATGCTGGTGCTTATGCTGCAGTGGTTGGAAATACCTGTCTTTCAACATTAAGCCTTGCGAGGATAATGCTTAGCTGAAATCTAAACCTGGGTGATTGCAGCAGAACAACCAGAAGCTGTGTGATTACTTATTGCAGCTCCCAGTCAGGGAGAGGGAAATCTGCCACGTAGCTCACATGCAGGTACAAGGAACCCCTTGTCTCAAACAAAATAACACAGGGAATTATTTGGATTTTGCTTACAGTTGCAAAGATTTCCTCATGCACATTTCTGTGTACACATGCATCTCCAGGACAATCGCTCTGACCATGGACTAGATCACAGATCCTTCTTTTAATTACTTGGCAATTTCCTGGGCCAAGTTTATTCAACTGCCCAGCCATGCATCACCTATCTTTCCCCCTCTTTCTGACTCCTACAACTTTTCCAGGTTAGATGTAAGCTCCCTGACAACTTTATGGCCTTTTACGTGGTTTAGTTACCATCTGTGGTGGAGAGAAGGCAATGGCCACCTGCAAAAGCATCCAGTAGAATGCACTACTGCTATCATCAGTTAGACCTGGAGCAGGCTGGGAAGATGACAAGAACACAAGGCATACAGGAGAAGGCATACAGGAGAGAGCAGTAAATTTTCCACTGTACACACCCTTTAGAGATATGCAGATGTAGGGGGGTGGGGAGAAAAAGAAAAGCCTTAGGCACATTCCTGCTAGCTCTCATGATTAAATTCCTACTTTTACAATATTTAGGGTTTTTATTCCCTAAACCTTCAGTTCTAATAATCAAGGTATTTTGTCATACTTGCAAATTTCCCTTTACAGAAAGGTGGCGGACAGAGCATAAGAAAAGTCTTGAAAAGAAGATTCCTCCAGAAGCTAAAAAGCAAAAGTCATTCATGAATCATTCATCAGTCCTAAGCCATACTCATCACTGGGATCCTGTTTCATGACTTGAACTGCAATGTCTACCATAACCACCTTTCCAACAGGTGAACATAACTCATTTTGCTCTGTGTGCTAGGAAGCTCTGGAATTTTTCTTGGCATTTAAGATAAACTGTCCCTTCAGGCTCTTACAGTCTCCTCTTCCCTTCTAATACCAAAGCCTCAATTAGACCATGATTAAAGAGGATGTACTTACAGATACCAGCAGAAGGTAAAGGTTGTCAGTTTTATTACAGGTCAGGAATGTGTTTCTCTCTGTATTCTAGACTTCAGTGTTTAATGGGGAAATAGAATTTACTAATAGGAAAGTCAGATTTTCTCAACAGGATTCAATCTTGATTATCAATTAAACAGGCATAAAAATATCTAACCAGATGGTTTCTGTCAGTCAACAGTCTTAAGGGGAAGAGAACTTACAGTCATTGACAGAAATATCTAACAGAAAACTAAAACAAATCCAACAGGAGATGTGCTTCATGTGATGCTTTAAACTTCTCTTTGCTAAAAAACCAAGAGTGAATCTGTGTACTGCAGAATATTGTTTAACAGAATTCTTCAGCTCCATTTTCTTTGTGAATTTGTTTATCATGCTTCAGAGTGCTGATCCATTTTTAGGAAAATGTGATGCAAAATTATTAACTACTGTGGCATAGAAGCCAGGCATTGAACTCCTCACCCCATCTGCATTGAGGCCCAGCTCCATTTATTCTCCTTTGCTTTTGACCAGTTTCCCTCTGCTTTCCTCACACTTCAGCTTCTGCATAGGTTCAAACAGCTACCTATTTTTTAATTGCCAAAGAAAACATTGCTTTCTCCTGCACAGTTCTTCACGTGGTTTCCTTACAAAGATGAAACTATCCCACAGTATTTAATGCACAACATTCATTTCTGGATCAGTAACAAGTTGAAAGTCTGGTAATGCACACTCTCCTAATTTAGAAATGGAGCTTTATAACAGTGAAATATTGCAAGAAGCTCCACTCCTTGCCCTTCCATTAATTTGTTACTTACTGTGTTGGATTCTCATCAGCAATTCTTAATTGATGTACTCTGAGCCATGCCATCAAATATTCTCTATGGATCCAGTTGGCAATAATGGTTAATTTCTAAATTTTGGTAAGTTAGTGATTATTTAGGTTGTGATTACTTCAGAGTAAATATATTCCTACATTTTGGAAAGCCCCAATAAAGAGTGGGCATTGCTACAGATAAATAATATACTGCAATAAGTGTTCTTATAATGGTAATGTATGATGCACGGCCATTCTCCAGATGCTACAGAACTAATTGTGCTGCCAACAGAAGCATCCAAATCCAAAACAGATCCATATGAGGAATTATTGTTGAATCAACCTCATCAGTGAGAAAAGCTTCTGCCACACAAACCTTTTTTCACCTTAGCATAATCTTCATGAAGTTAATGAAATGCAGCCTACCCCTGTTACAGCTGTTAAACCAAAATAACTCCCATACAGGTGAGTTGGAACTGATGTAAAGGAGAGCCAGGACTAAGGATATTTTCCATCAGAGCAAAGATTTGCTAACACAGTGATGTGACACCACTGCAAAGCAGCCTCTGCATGGAACAAACACTGCCTGGCACAGATTCCACCCTGACCAGGAAAAACAATGTAGAGCTGCCATATTGGAGCTGCATCACCACCCAAAAGTTCTTTACATCCTCAAGTCTTACAGCACAACTGGCCTCGTTGGTTTGTCTGCAGGGTAAAATATTTCTCCACAAAAAGAAAAACCATATTTCTCCTCAGGTTTTAAAGAAGTAGGCAAGTAGAATATATGGACTTCAAGACCGAAAGGGTGACTAGAACATCTAGTTTGACTTTCTTGAAACAAAAGCCAAAAGCCTTCAGCCAAATATGCAATACAAACAAAACCACCATGAGGAAGACTTCTATCACAACCTTTCCTAGTCACCACTTAGCTAGCTAGTCTTTAGATTTTTAGTATTTTTAATCCTCCTTCATAAATCAGTACCTCCAGCTTCCAATTCCTTTAGTAACAGGATCTCTGAGTTGTGTCATGTATAGAAAATTAATGACCTTTAAAATAGAAGGTTTACTTACACAGACATTAATTGCTATTGCAGCATAGATGAATAGTTAAGCAGCCCATGAAACGTTTCGCTCAAGAACCTAATTCAAGAGAAGAAAATACTTTACACAAATCCTTGGATGACAAAAGGTCAAACACAATGAAGTTCCTATCAGAGAAAAAATCTGCTTAGGTCTATTTGCCAAGTACTGCAAACAGGTTAACCATACACATAATTAAGTTCTGAATCCCTTTATGATCATATGACATCAACCTGATTGCAATTACAGTGTCTTAGGCAAAAGATTTTAAGTAGAGAATCACTGCTCTGGACAAGTTTTATAAATGATTTTCATTGATTATCATTTCCAATTAAAGGAAATAGAAGATTTAAATGGCCACTTTGATGTTGGAAGTGACCTTTCACCTGGACTATTTCCCTAATGGATGAGGGTTAAATTTACAGTGACAGCACCTAACCACATTTGGTATGGCCTCAAATTTGATGGTACCAGTATCACATCAGCAGCAGGCTGAGTTGGTAAGACCATGAAATGCAGTGTTTGTACCAGAAGTATGACTATCAGTGCCCTAGGGAGTCAAAAAACCTAGGCATTTTCCAATTACCTACTTTACATTTCAGTAGCTAAAAGAATGACACATAGCTATACTATGACCTACAACAGGATTTTGAAAGGAACACCAATTTTTCTCTTTTACATTTTTTTTCTGCTTAATGTACCTCAACTTTATTAATTTCAGCTCCAAAATGTTGGCGTTCCCAGTAACAACCAATAACCACAAGTAAGTAAATCATAGGTAACATCCCTCTCTCCAAACGAAGAAAATACTGTATTTCTAACATAGCACTGCCTCTTTCAGTTAGCACAGCCATGAGAAATTAAATATAAAAGCTCCAGTGAGTGATTTTTTTACTAATCCTGTGTAACACGTTTTGCAAAAGTGTCAAAAAGAAATATAGTTCAGTTACTGAATACAGAATGGAAATTGTTTACTTTACAATCCAAACTTCTCTATTTACATAAAAATAACTTCACTACAGCAGAAATTTTAGGCTACAACACAATATTAATGGAGTTCGATTGCATATTATTCTAAATGGGTTATTTTACAGGCATTGTAACATTAGATCTAAATGCAAGACATAGACTTATACTTGCAGTATATTTTAGTGTGCAAACAATATTTCAAAAAGAGCCATAGGTAAGCATCAGAAAAGAGCTTTTCTAAAACTACCACCCTCCTAAACCCTGTATTTGTATACAGGCACAAAACTCTATTTTAGTATTAATGTTACTTATCTCAGAATTACAACCTGATATTCCCGTGAGAAAGACTGACAAACACTTCCTGGTTGTAGAACAAGCCATGTATCACCTTTGCTTCAGTTCTTCACTGACATTTTTTTAGTGTTCCTTTTACTGGCAGGGCTTTGTTTTATATTGGTTTTACTGTCGTCCTAGCTGTAACTGTACACTACACATGCCTCTCTACAGTCCATCCACGAAGGAAATGAATCATTAGAGCTTTTACTTACAGGGCCTGACTTTTCAGTGCAAGCTGCAAGGTTTCCATCCTCAGTATCACTCAGCACAGGGGCGCTTCCATTAGATTGTGTTATTAGCCAGGAGTCCTCTGGAGAGCTCTGCTTCCACCGGAAAGTGCCATAAACATGAGCAGCAGTGAATGCCAGCTGGGAAGAGAAATGCATTGCTGTATCCCTTTAATGGGAGAAGTTGCTCCCCAGTGCAGCTGGCAAGCTTATTCTCAGGCTCCCCTTTGGAGCCAGACAGAAGACAGCAGTTCATGTTCACCAGGAATTACTTTCTATTTGCTTTCATCTTCCTTTAGATTGAAGCAGTATTTTAACAAATGGAATAAAATTTTTAAAGCTGCCTCTGCCATATGGCTGGGACAGTCTGCAGGCTTCTGCTTTGGGAGGGAGTGGAGTGATCCCCAGCACTTCTCTGAGCCTCAGGGAAACTGGTATCGATGTCAGCAGTAGCCATGAGCCTGAGGAACATGTCATTTACTCCAAGCAGCTGTCCTGCCTCCCAGGGCCAGGGCTCCAGGAGGGCTGAGCACCCTCCTGGCAGCCACACTGCCATGGACTGTGAAACCAGAGCTTTCACACCTTTGGTTCTGTTCCCTCTCCAGAGCTATCTGACCTTTTGAAATCTCTAGGCTTTTTCCTGAGGACCTAAGAGGTAAGCACCATTTACTGCTGGGACTCACACAGTTCTGAAAGTCTTGGCTCCACACCAAGTGCCAAAGTGCAAGGGTATTAGACTTTCCTGCAAGGAATATCTTCACGTAACAGGCTCCTGTTCAGCTTGCCATTAATCCACATCTGGCTGTGAGAACCTGTCTCTGAGTTACTGAAACAAGATCAAATCTGAAATTCTTCTAAGGAAATATTTTTGAAAAATTCTTTTAACCAGCTCAGCTCCCCCACTGGCCCATCAACTCTCCCTCCAGTTGCTGGATCTATTGAAGCTGCATCCTCAGAGGATGTCCCATAAAGAGGGACTGAAAGACATGGAGAGGAGGAAAAGAAAGTAGTAGGCAAAAAGTTAATCTTGGCTTTCTCTTGTCCAGTGCCTAACTCTCACTTACACTAATGAAGAAAAACAGAATAATAACAAGCAAAAACAAAAAAAAAATGAAACCAAGGAAAAAAAGAAGGGGGAAAGGAGCAAAATAGAGGGAACTTCTCCAACTTTGAGTATAACTGGGTCATTGTCACTAGGCTGTGATTCTGTGGAGTACATAGTTTGAGAGACAGAAGACTTGGCACACAAAGCAGGCCACAATAATGAGCAATGGCAGATTTGCATGTCAGGTCTTTCCACCATAGTACAATTAGTCTACTGATACTGTAGGCATGACTAAGGATGGTGGGATATGAGGGTAAGTGATAGAGACAAAATGAATGATTAAATGGCCTCAGACCTAACTTGTGACCTGATTCTATCATAAACAGCAAAAAGTGAGAGAACTCGTGTGTGGATCAAAAACCTGGCAGGGTTAGCTGAGCACATGAGACAAAAGAAATAGCACAGAGCTCTCATTCTTGGGCTGCCATGGTGTTCAGTCTGCACCAGAGACACAGAAGACTCAGGTAGCATCTGGGTCCCAGAACAACCACGCTAACTACCAGGGGAGATGATTAGGCTGCTTCCAGAGATAAAAAGCAGCAGCTGCTGATTAAGGAGAGCCAAGAGGCAGCAGAGACACTCTCAGCGTCTGCTGCAGAGCAGTAAGCAACAAAAAGACTGGAATCCATGTGAACAAGATGTCACTCTCCAGATCCATGAGGCACACAGCTTACCAGGCTGAACAGGGACCAATCCAGAAATGCTGGTTAACTCTGCACTGCAGTCTTTCCCATGGTCTCCACAAATCCAACTCAAAAGCCTGGCTCTAGGCTCTTCTGTTTGCTCAGCAAAATACAGTCCCCTTTAGGCTCTAGGAAGTGTGCTCAAGAGGTGCCAGGATATGTCTAAGAGACTAGAGTCACCAGCGTGTGGCAGCAGGTGAGAAAGGTCATCTTAATTTTCCTGCTCTGTCTGCATTGCTTCTCCATGGCAATTCTCAGGGGCCCTTCCATTAGACTGTGATATTAGCCAGGAGTCCTCTGGAGAGTTCTGTCATCCCAGTTCATTTGATTAGCAGCTACAACCATGAACAAACCACCTTGTCCTATGATGCACTCCTATTCCCAAGAACCAAGCATTATGCAACACTGACAGTTTTCCAAATCTGTCCTATGTCATACTCTGGAAACCAGACAAAGGTACTTGCTATTATCCACATGTGTGGGAGAGACAGTCACCTTTAGAGACAAATTTGTGGCATTTGCTCTTTAGAAACACTGAAATGCAGTGATTCAAATTCCTAATGAGACCACAAAAGAGTCTGGTGTGGCTTTTAGGAAATAAGCAGACATGATGAGATTTTGGAAGGAAATGGGCACAATTGTGGTAATCTGTACAGTAACAAGAAATTGCTACTGGATATCTACCCAGACACAATACTGCAACCGAGAGATTGCACAAGCAGCTAAACATGGGGGGAAAATTGACCTCATCAATAACAGAGCTGCTTTAAACAAACAGGCATCTACCTTTTCCACCATTCTTTTTATTTTTTTCATCCCTACCATTGCAATTGGATAGAATCATAGAATCATTTAGGTTGGAAAAGACATCTAAGATCATGGAGTCCAACAGTTAACACTGCGAAATCGACCCTTAAATCATGTTCCTAAGCCTACCCTGTTAAACTCTTGCCCTCAGAGTTATCCAGCGACTTCAACTTCCATCAGCAATGAGTTCCTGATACAGCAGAGCATTTCTTCTGACTTACTTTTGACTTTGTCACTTTTAACCTTCACCAAATGCTCCTTGTTCTTCCCTGATGGTAGAAATACCATTTCTTGCTCTGTAAAGCCTATACCTTCGTTGTCTGTAACCTTTTATCATCTCACTTCTGATTCATCTCCTCTCCAAGGTAAACAGCTCCAATCTCTTCAATCTTGTGCTATATGAAAGTTTTTCCTTGTCTGTTTAAAAACTGATTTATGTAAACAGTTAAAAACTTACTCTGTTAGCTTAGCTTGTATCTATAAATTAGCCATGCATATTAAATTTGTATTAGCTAGGTCTAACTGAATTAAGTGTATCCACACAGGATTTTTCATCAAATTCCTAAAGTAAGTTCAAAATGATACCTTTTCTTAAAGCAAAGCACATGAAAGTGTAGTTAGGCTGTAGCCAGTTTCTGATCCACAAATACTTCCAAGAAGAATTCAGACAGTGCTTCAGGAAAGGGCATATTTCAGCAGACCCCTTAGAGAGTGCTATCTCCATTATCCTGAAATTCATGAAGCCCCCACGCATAGCAGGGAGCAATTCTTCTGAAATATTTTCCATCAGCAACACAGGGATTTGTTACAGAATTAACTTAACATGTTTTACCTTGATAGCACCTCCATTTGTGGGAGATAGTTTATTGCCTAGGCAAGGCAAAGTGCTATTAAACCACAGATTTTAATTCAGTTGCAAGTAAGCTGCCCTATTGTACCCAGAACACAACAGAGATATAATGAAAACTGCTATAAAAATTAATTCTGAAAATATGAAGTACAATCATTGTTAAGTTTAAACAAAGGATATTTTCTAGTTCATTCCAAGACTTAGTTGTGCTCAAAACCCAATGAAAACTGGCTTTTACACATACAGGCACACAGAGACATTTGCCTATGGAATAGAAGTTTTAAATTATGGCTATTAAATGCATGGTATTTCTTAATGACAGCATTCACTGTTATCCTTGTAATAATACATTTGACAAAGGAAGAAAAGAGGAATTTATCGAAAAGCTGCCAATGGATTTTAATAAAAAATACTTCCCAATAGAAGGCAACAACATCCTTATCTACTAAGCCACAAGTGCTTGAGTATTTCTCAAGGAATTTAGATGCACTATTTTGCAATAGAAACTTACAGAAAGTTACAAAGAAGCAAATAATTCTAAAAAAATCAAACATACAGGCCACTGAGTTGAAAGAAAGTAATTTCCCACATTAACATTCAGATCTATTATACATGCATATAAATTTCCATGCAAATTAGACTTCACTTATTGTGTATTTTGCCTTATTTAAAGAAAAATGAAAAAGACAGAAGAACACCTAACCCCCTTCATTTTGCCTATTAAGCTGCTGCTGTCTGCAGGACCCTGGCGATGGCATTTCCACTGAGGCTAATCACAGAGAAGAAGTGTGCACACAAACAAGAGAAAACTCATGCTCAGGTTAGAGAGAGCAGCCACCCGGCCTGTCCATCACATTCACCTCTATTCACACAGTAATTGCTGTACTCTGGAAAGCTGACTAGACCTATCATGATCTCAGAACACTAGTTATCCTCTACTGAGCCATTTTCAAAATTGGTAAATAATACAGCTAAGTATAAGAAGAGAGATTGTCAGACAATTCAGGTTTAGAGAACTCACTTTCACGGTACACAGAGAATTGGCAAAAGCAGCTGAAATACAGAGTCAGTCCTGGTCACTGCTACAGCTGCAGTCCTGGCAGAGATGCCCCTTTGTGTCTATGCCATGTGTGTGTCCCCTTGACACTTCCCTACAACCTTCATTCCTCTTTTCCCACAGGAAAATGTGCTGGCAGTCTCCTGCCCCCATCAGCTCCACGCAAGCGGGACGTGCAGGCTGGATGGGCAGAGCTGCTGCAGGAAGGGCTTACACAGAGCCCCATTTTGCTTCAAAATGCCTTCCTGCCAGCTCACTTCTCCTGCCTAACTCCACTATCTATAGCTTTCAAATGCTTCCCCTTCATAATCACACCTCCTACTATTCTGAAGACTATTTTCTGGGAACGCTGAACATATTTGTTGGCTCACTGGCCCCTAGCACACTGACTGCTCATTCAATAGCATTCACACAAGACTGGAAAAGACTTGTCATCCTCTTACTATCTGGCACTCTGTTAGTAGCTTACTACTGTTTCCCTCTGCAGTACAGGTCCAAATTGAATGTCAGACACAGGAAAATGCCAGCAAAAGCTCCGGTTCACAGTCAGGAACCAGCCACAGGATACAGTCCAAAACTAGATACACACTGGCACATTACCATTATTAACACAAGGTTTGCCATGAGTAAAACCCTTTGTCATTCTTCTTTTTGACAGTGAGGACAGGGAAAATTAGGGTTATTACAGATTTTCAAATATCTGCTAGGTGATAACCTCCTATAGTGGTAGCATTAGTCAAAAACTCAGGCAGACACTAGGATAAACAGATTCTCCTGCTTCCATAGCCAGGACTTCTCAGGAGCAAATTCCCACGGAGATCACACAACCTACAGTGTAATTGTCTCCTGGCTGCCCAACTATTCAGACAAGGAAGGAAGGGATTAGGCCTCTGTAAGTCTTCCTTCCTGCTCACCAGCCAGCCTGCCAAGCACATCCACCACCCAGCCTCATTCCTCCCACTGCCAGGCTCTGTGACTGACTGACCTTCCCAGACTCTGCACAGCCACAGCAAATACACCTGGGGCATGAATTGTCAAATACACCTGATGGTGGCTGAATTGTCAGCTAAAATAATCACCTGGCTGTCCACAGGAGCAACAGAGGTAGGGCAAAGGGGACCAGCCCAATGCGCATGCTTTCAGTCGACACGGTAAACAGCTAACATATGGTAATTCTGAGGGGGTTGACACACTGCAGCAAATTATTAAAAGGCTGACACTCAGCTGAAAGAGCTGACACTTTAAAGTTACTCCCTAGCACAAAAGAGAAAAAATGAAAGTGAAATGTGACTGAACTGTTCTCTCGCATGCTCACATTTTGTTGACAAATTTATTTGTAGGTATGAATTCGGCCCTTTCTTAAGAGTGTCACCATCAGCTGCTGATAAAAAAGCAACCTGACTCTATTACAGATGTGTTACTCCTCAAACTGACACTCCAGCAAGAGCAAGAGGACAAAGAATTCTGTTCTAATAAATCTGTTGTGCAGGCTAAGGCTACGCTATCAACTGCAACATTTGACATTGTTATGCACCCCTTCTAAAGAAGACTAGGTAGAATTTGAAATATTGTATTACAATGAAATATCTCTTTAAATATATCAACCTTGGAAAATGCAAGTTAGCCAACAGTTTCCACTTCAAAACACATTTCCTTTTTAAGGTCCTTCAAAACACTGTTCAGTTATTACACTAACACTTTATATCAACTGTCTATTACCAAAAATAGATTCAGATTAGGTATCACATCCCCAGCACACTGGTGTTCCTGAGTTCTAAGACTGTTTTTGACATACTAGGGCATGCAATTTTATACTGCTGAAATATTATACTCAGTGCTACATGAACATGTAAGTGTAGAGGTTTCATTGTAGCAGCACTGTTTAATTACATAAAGGAAGATGGTACTTCTCACTCAAAACCTCATAATTCCAAGATCTGATCATGCAGGTATGTAAAACTGCAGTTTTATTTATAGTTGCATTCACTTAAGACAATTGTCAGATAATTTGTATCAACTTTTGGAGCTTAAGTAGAAAACTCTCTGGAGATGCCATTTCATTTTAAAAACCATCAAACCATTTTCCAGCACAGAATCATACAAGAACAACGTGGAAGATTTACAGCATTCTCCTGCTCCAAGGAAGGATAATTCCTAATCCCAAACAAAACCTCATCAAGGGACTTTCTAGAGGGTTTTGTGTGGAACATAGTAAGATTTGAACAATGCATGTTCAGTAAAATTGTTATTTTAGTAAACTTTAAACCCTCAGATTTATTTCAAAATGAGACCTGTCCATGTTCCTTCCTTCTTCTTTTTCAAATGTGGAAATTACTCCCAAAATTATACTGCTCAAAACAATTCTCTTACAGCTCTGAAGAACAGAAGTGAGTTTCAGTTTCCCATTGACACTATAGAATGTCATTCTCCTAAGTGTGTAAATGTAAGAATTCTGTAAGTTGTTAGAGCACTGACAATGCACATCTAACCCCATCTGAACCTGCTAATAAACCTTCTTCTGGATTATTTTTTAACAATCTGTACTTCTCCACTCCCTCATGCACAGTTTCTACTCGTAACAAGTTTTACTTGGTCATAAATCATTTTAAGTCAGTAAAATATAACATGCCTGTGAAACATGTGGTGAAATTCCTTTGCTAGTAGGACACAAAATTTGTCCGTAGCCTACATGAAGTCAAATATTGAACCTCCGCTTTAAAGATGTTGTTAGACTATTAGAAGCACTTTTCCAAACCCTGTGTTTTTTAAATTTAATAAATTATTTATCCTTTTGACCCTTACACTTCTGGGCTGATGCTAAAGTGCTGTCAGAGAGGTACAGTAATAGTCATGGCAAGGGCGTGGTCTCTGTTTTCTGTTGCAGAGTCCGCAGGAGCACTGCCAGCACACCCTGGCACTGGTTTAGAAAGAGATCAGAAGAGAGGACAGTAACAGACTGCAGATGTGAGGTAAGACTTTGTCCCTCTCTGTGGCCAATACTGCATTGGGATCTAATACCAGCTGCACAAATGGAGTATGGGGATAGTATGTTACCTGTGGTGAATGTGCCTCCAGATACTACAGACCAAGCAGTGGCCTGCCATACAAGCAGGTCGCATTCCCTCATTCTTGCTAACTGAGGGAAAAGGATGGATTGCCTTGTTCTTCTTTTCTGTTACTTAGCCTTTAAAATTCATCACTAGATCCCATTGGTGCATTTATGCATTTTACATTGGTTTGGCTTTTAAATATGAGTTTGGTTATTTTTGCCTCACTGCTGTACATATGCTTCTCCCCCATTATTTTATGCACCATGATAACATAACAAGTTGTGGTTGGAAGAAGAACTCAACATTTTTTACCTTCTCTCTGCACAACACATACACTTCTGTTTGTGCACAGACTAGCTTGGTGCACAGTGCGTTTCTGTACTTTTCATTTGGTAGATCACCTTTTAAATTCTCTGCAGTGATCTCCACACCACCTTTCAGAGGTCCTGACCCTGCCTACTGAACTTCTGTACTTCACACAGTGTTCTGGGTAGCTGTGACAGTCTCTGCCACAGATGTACGACAAAACAAGGACCACACTGCATGCTGAGACTATTGATACCACAGAACCATATGTCAACAGATGTAACTGCTCTGACCTGAGTCTTAAAAATGGCAAAAGTTCTACCTGTGACAGATTCATCTATAATCTTCCTTTGTGTAGGTGAGAAACAAGTCATCTCTATCAGCAAATAAGACAGTAACAGTAATGCTTTGGGCCCCGGTTAACTGTTGTGTCACTGTGTCGTCCTGCTCCCAGTTCTTAATATCACACAGTACATAGTACATAAGTACCTGTTATCTATGGTTTTCTGACTTTATTGTCTCTAGTCTCTTCCAGTTACTACCATCGGAGGTGGGTATATGACTAAGAGGTGTCATGATATGATCATAGGTAACACGCACAGTGACTTGTGAAATGCAGACTGACGTTGCAGAATGACACCTTTCCGTGGGCTTTGCCTGAATCTGCAGACAAACATGGGTAGTATGGATAGTTCTGGCTACCAGGAATAATGCCACAGTCAATAGGATAGCACGGCCAAACAGATAGCCTGCTGTGAGGAGCTAAGTCTGACTCTAAAACTGCAGCAATTAAGTACAAGTGTGACTCCATCACCTGATTGGTTAGGAAGAGCTCAGTGACTGTTTTGTGTGCAGCAGCCTGCAAAAGTAGATGACTGTGAAACACTGCCTGAACAGAGAAAGTTGTTGAATCTTACCAACAGGCAGAACATGAAGAACACAGAGCAGACCAGAGGGCCCAGAGCCTTTTTCCTGCCCTGAGCACTGATTCCCAGCTCATGATGATTCCAGTTTTGATGTTGATCTGGCCAATTATCTCATGCCAGTCCTGTGGTGTAACCCTTCTTGTAAAGATTCCCTGGGACACATTGACCTTGATCTTCTCTGATGCTCTAACCTCCACATGGCCTCTCTCTGAATTGATCCATCAATTATTTATCTTTTGCACAGGGTGTGTCCTCTTGACAAGTTCAAGAAGTGGCACCCTTGGATCCCATTTCAAGGTCAAACAAGGCTATGCTTTGCCTAAGAGCACAACAGCACGTGACACCGCGTTAGCCACCTCCCTACTGTGGGAGGCAAATTAAGCCTGACTCTTTGTTGCTGCCTTGCTCCTCTTGAAAACCTGCAAAGCTTTCCTTCCCTCTAAGCTTGCTGCTCCTCCCTTCTCCCTTTGGAAAGATATTCACAACCTCCTCCAAACTCAAATGTTCTCTGTTTAAGCAAAAATTTCCCCAAGCGCACAACAGGCACCCTTTAACGGCATGCACTGAAGTGACTACAGAACATCTGTGGGTGTCTTGTCTTTGAGGCCACACCAGCAACCTCGCCATTTCCCTGCATCCATCTTAACAGCCATCTGATAATGGTGTGTCATTTCCTGTGCCACACCATGTGTGCAGGGATGTAGATGATAATGGGGATGCTGGCTGCTCTGCTTAAGGAAAAAGTCATTTTATCACTTGGAAATTTCAGTATGTCCCTTACATAGTAAAGTTGAAACATGTTTCCAGTTATAAATTAGTTCATATAGAAGTACTCTATAAATGGACTGATCTTCCCGAAACCACTTACTGGATCGGGGGAAATTTAGTTTAAGAGCATATCCTATGATAGTGGGAGAAATAAGACAGGACAAAAAATGGGGATTATTTAAGTTCCAAGATCTTTGGGGAGATCCTTTTTAGCCTGTCATATCTCAAACCAAACTAACCTAAATATTATTGTATCTATTTTCTTTGGCAATGGCTTGCTGTTGCCTTTTATTAGATATGAAACAATAGGTGGGAGAGAGTGAGCCAATTAATTATTAAAAGTGGTTTTCCCATACTTTGAAAGTCTGCACGTCCTCGAAGCACACTCAATAAAGTTAACAAGGCTAACCAGGGCACTGTACAATGTCTGTGAAGCCTCAGTAGGCGTTTTGCGAACACTGTGGAATTCTGCTGTGTGCTTCCTTAACTCCACATGGACCCAGTGCACACTTCATAAAGCTCTTTTGCCTCAAAACACAAACCTTACAAACTTCTCTCTTCTAACACTACTCAAAAGTTGCTGCTTTCAATTAGCTTTCCAGCTACTCCCTCTCTGCCCCTCCACGTCCCTCGCTCTCTCTCTTAATTCACCCGAAGAGCAGAAGTTATTTACAACCTACCCCCACACATCATGCTCACCTGCCCATCTCTGAGGACTTGTAGTCACCCTTCCTGTATCATGTCTGATTCACAATAACTACCTCAGGGCAATAAACTGCTCTTTTTGAATCCACAGAAAAGCACAATGCCTATTTATTTATACTATGTTGAATACAAAATTGCTACTAACTATAATAACCATAAAAGTTATCTTCGGTAGATACTAGCCCTTGAACTCCCTTTCCACAAAGACCTTGAGTATGTTAATTTGGATCCAAAACCAGATTTTCTGCTATGGTCTCCTAAAAATCAGTACAGACTCAGTAATAATCTCAGGGAGAAAACCATCCCTGGGTAATAGCAAAAAGGAAATGTCAGTGGTGCTTGAGGCACTTGTTGAAATCAATTAACACAGACTCTGTGCTGATGGAACAGGCATGGGTTCCACAGCATTTTCATTTAATTCTCCAAGCAATTATAAGAATTTTTTGCAGATGGTCTAGAACTAAAGGAGGGAATATTACCTTTATTTTCCCTGCACTTGCTGATCACATTACCACTTTGAATAACTTGTGTTGAATAGCTTTTTGGAGACGATAAACCCTGTAACCACAGGACAAGGTACTCAACTGAATGAACTCCGAAGCCCAGGAACACTAAATGCATTAACTCAAGCTTTGTGCCTTGAGTCTGTAATTTTGATTCACCCAACACTTGCTTTTCAGTCAAGGAAACTATTCCTATTCTGCTTCTGTAACAAGACTGGTCTTCATATAATGTATAATGAAAATAACAGCTGTATTTAAAAAAAGTCATTAGGCATGGAAGAATTACTCTTTTTCTAGTAAATCATGGCTGTCTAACAAATTTTATACATGACTGTTCTTGCCCATACTATGAGCCAAATGTTGTCTTTTTTTATCCCAGTTAAGATGCACTGGTTACTAGAGTTCCTGAAACAATTTATATTGCCCCTGTATCTCAGAACGCAATGTGGGGAATTTAAATAAAACAGATTTTTTTGTTATAGGCAGAGGAGAATTTCAGAAAGGATGACAGTGAGGAAGGAAAGAAACTACCATAGAATACTAACATCTGCATTGCCTTTCAGATCTGGCTTTTTTTTTTTTTTTTTTTTTCATTCTACACATTTAAACATCACACTAAAACCTGATCTGATCCCTACTTTTATGGAAATTTTTATAAGTGGTCCTGTTGTTACTTTTCCCATTTTCAGCTGTAGTCCCATTTTCTTTACTATTTGGGCATTTTCAAAGACAAGATGTTAGAAAACAATAACCCTACCGAGACCCTGCAACTTTTTATACCCTTGCTGGACAATTACTACTGGCAGCCAGTCAGTACAAAAATCCACCTAGCACGAGGTGCTGGGAAATATTCCCAGTCACTTTATGAGCAGCATGGCTACAGCCAGGCAAAGAACAACCAAATATGGAACCAAAGAAAAACTGAACCACTTCACACATCACTAACTATACGTCTCTCTTTGCTTAGGCAATTAAATAAACTGAAACCTCAGTCTAGTAAAAATTGCTGTGCCATAAGGATACAGCAGAACACAGTAAGTTTTTACCACAGATAGAGATGGTCTAAAAACACTGCGAGCATCTAGGAAAACACTGGGAATAGCATGCAACAACATGGGCATTGTTCGTCTCTAGCTCCATTGATTATCCATTGTTTGAAGCCTCAGATTTGTTACAAGCTGGCACTCAGCTCTTGGCCAGGAACTCCTGTGAATACTGGGCTTTTGAGAACAAGCTCAGCTTAAGTGGGAAGGATATGCCATGCACTGGCCAAGCTCTGAGCTGTCATATGCAGTCCTGAATAGGACTGCTTTCCAGTCTCGGCACATAGGCATGAACACATACCACTACATCTGAGTCAAGGCAATGTCCCAACTGCTCAAGAGGAGATAACAAAGCCCTTTTCAGTGCTGCATCTTCCTCCAAGCAGGAATCCTCACAACCCTTCTGCAGCCAAGACAAAACTGTCTTTAACCAGAGAGTCGGTTCTGTGTCTTCTGCATACAAAACTTGTGGCTGTGCTGACAATGATTCAAGAGCATTGTTCAGCTCCCACCCATGATGTTCATTGTTTATGTCCCTGGATTTGTTACCCAATCAATTACATATGCACTTAATTTCACTTTGTATTAACTCCAAGCAGTATTTACTTTTCATGAAATCTCTCTATTACAATGAATATGTTTACCCCAGGAACCAGTCAGAGTGTGATCACCTTTTCAAGCTTCATCCACTAATTGATCAGTTGGATGAAAAATTTAAACAGCTGTAAGACTGGTAAACTTCACCAAAACATTTCTCATATGATTTATTTGAGAGGACAACTATTTTAAATAGCATATTCTTCTTTCAGAAATCTCTGTATTGGCTAAAATTTTAAAGAATCATTCACATGCACTATCATGCGTGTTGTTTTAACACCAACACAGGCAAATCACAGAAGTCAATTCCTCACTCTCCAACTTTATGCTTTAACATAAAACACACATTCTCCACATCCCAGATTCTGGGATTCAGTTATCTTAACAGTAGCTGGTACAGTGCTGCGTTTTGTATTTACTGTAAGAATAATGTTGTCCTACTGTTGACATCTACTTAAGGTAAGATTTTTTTCCCATATCATAGAATCATAGAATCTTAAAGTGGTTTGTGTTGGAAGGAACCTTAAAAACCATCTAGTTCCAAACCCTTTGTCATGGGTAGGGACACTTTCCACAATAATGGGTTGCTTTAAACCCCATCTAACCAGGCATGGGGCATCCACAATTTCTCTGGGCAACCTCTTCCATGTGCCTCACCACCCACACAGTTCATTCCTAATGCCTGATTAAGAATTATCTCTTCCAGTTTAAAGCCTTTCCCCTTAGCCTGTCATTCCATGCCCTTGTAAAAAGTCCCTCTCCAGTTCTCTTGTAGGCCCCCTTTACACACTGGAAGGCTGCTTAGGGTCTTCAGAGCTTTCTCTTCTCCAGGCTGACCAGCCCCACTTCCCTCAGCCTGTCTCCAGGAGAGGTGCCCCAGCCCTCTGATCATCTTTGTGGACTCTTCTGGACTCACTCCAGCAGCTCCATGTCCTCCTTATGTTGGGGTACCAGAGCTGGATGCAGTGCTCCAAGTGGGGTGCACAAGAGTGGAGCAGAGGGGGAGAATCACCGCCCTTGACCTGAGTGCTGGTCATGCAGTAAAAGGAATTCCCAAAATACAAGACAAAAAGTAATTTTGGTGATATAAAAATGATGAGGTCTTGTTCCCAATATCTTGTCTCCTTTTGGATTCCTTGATGTCTAATAGAACATGAGTTTGTTATTCTTGACTACAGATACTAACAGTTTCTCTCTTTCTCTCTCTTCTTTGCATCTGCTTAATTTTGTAACAGAGGCACAATCCTAGGTCCATCTAAGGATTCATTCTCTCACTAGAAAGAAGAGTGAGGCAGATACATGAAATGCATCAAAATGCAGAAGTAGACCTGCCTGCAAATCAAGGCTTTCAGTTCACAGTGAATTTCCTCTTTTTGATTTTTTTTAACCTGAATTTTTTACTTAGTCTCCTCAGAGCAGATGGCTCTTGGGTCTTGCTCATCAAAACAGGTTAATGGCAGGGCTAATAGCTTTCCTGCCCACATCAGCAATACAAAGGACTAAAACCTCCCTTCCAGAGGCACCAGCCAGGTGCTCCAGCTTTAGGCAGCCATTCCAGGAGTCTCCCCATATGGTCATGAGTTAGCCTGGCCCAGAGCTGTGATCTGGGAATGTGCAAGATAAATACTTGAATATGAGGGACTCAGAATGTCCTGGGTCTGTGGCTTCGGGTCAGGCTCACCACCCAGGCAGCCACCAGGCTCTGGGAACTCTCTGGAAGAAGAGGGTGCTGATTTTTTTTCAGACCACTTCATCAGGAAGAAACTGAACTATGCAGATCAATACCAATATCAAGATGGTCCACAGCACAGATAGGCACAGCTTAAGAATAAAGAACAGGTTTAAGAGTGGATCTGAAAAAGATAGAGTTGACATTGCTGAGCTGGGGAATGATTTCTGAAATCTTCTTACCAATGATTTAGACAAAGACACATTATTCTCCAGCTCTGTCCTCACTTGAAGCATACACTTGAATTTCTGTCTGACATCAAAATCTCAGAATAGCAACAGCCACTAATATAATTTTCTGCCATATCTGTGTGGTGAAGAATTTTTCTATCTATCCATACAATGGCCTGACATTGACTATTCATGCCTGCATTACATCTTGTCAGAACCATAGCCCATGATACACTTGGCAAAAAGCCTTTAGTACTTGGAAACTCCAACTAATACAAGGTGGTGCGTTTTACACTATGATCAGGAGAAGCTGCTACCATCAGCAACCAGTAGTGTTGTCTATTTCTGCTTTCTTCATCCCACATCCCCCACACCGGTTCCTCACAGCCATTACTGATTTCAGTTTCAGCTTTTGGTTCTCAACTTCTGATTGCTCAATGGGATGGGTCCAGATTATCTGGCAAAAGAAAACTCAATCAAATCTCCAGGAAATATGACAGTGGTTGACAACACCTCTTCCATTTACAATGGAACTGCCTAAGGTAAAATAAGCACATCTGATCTGAGACTGGAGTGATCTACCCCCTGAAAGAATCCCCACCATCTGCTTCAAGCATAAACTGCATTTCTTGAGCCTTCCCTCTCTAAATGTAAACACACAGTAACATTTGGCTTTCCAAATCAAATATAACTAAATACATAAGAGAAACTTTTAAAAAAGAACTCCCCTGGAGTGCCTTCCACTATTCCTGACCTACTGCTGGTGGAGGATGAGTGAACAAGCACTACATAGTTGATAGGAGTATTCTTGTAAACATGCTAGCAGAAGGCTTTCAGACACTGATGATCAGATCATGTGTAAAGTAGAACAGAGTTTCCAAGTGCCTTTCCCCAAAGCACTCAGCTTTTCCCCTCTAGAAGCTCACACTTGGGTGCCGTTATCACACAGCACTATCACAGGTGAGCATCCTGGGAAATAACATACAAAAAGCCCACAAAACCTCAGAACTCTTGCATCAAACACTGGTAAATTGGTTATGAACCAGAATACAATGTAGCCAGCCCACACAAGCTTGGTTTTGCTATAACCACAGTGTGCTTGTTTCCATGTAAATACACAGAAAATTCTTTGCTTTGGAGCTATTTCACAGATGGTTTTATATCTGGAATGTAGGTATAAAGTGAAAGCTCTGGGGGTGCTTGTAGATCATTTGTGCTAAATGATTTGTGCATATCTGAGAGATGCAGAAGTCTTCCTCAGTACAAAATGTTACATTACCAAATCCATACCTCAGACCAACTTTTGTAGAGCTAGGGGGCTTTGGAAAATGGAAACACTGTAAAAGACTGGCTGTAGCTGAGGGCTTGAAAGTCCTAACTCAGGGCTCAGGGTATCACCTCTGGGAAAACTCTACCCATCCTGCTCTGTGAGCTGTTATAAACCTCACCCACAGTCACCAGTTTGCCAAGGAACTGCAAAGCTGCCTTCTACTCCCAAAGTGCTCCGTACGCTGATCCTTGTAAAGATGCAATCATTCCAAGATAAGCTGGAAAGAATCCTTGGTACAATTTAGGGGCCTGGATCCGTTGGCAGCGAGTCATGGAGTGGCAAGATGGTGTGACAATCCACCCACACAACCTGTCACAGGCATCAGCTGCACCTCCAGCCAGGAATGAACAGCCAGGATTGCAGGTTGTTCTCTCCCCCAGTCACTCACTTTGCCATACTGGAGAATGTCAACATGCTTCTGTATATAGGATTAGACCTATATGCTTTTAACTAAAATAACAGAAAACATTGTAGGAGTGTTGAAAAATATTTTCTGATGTGTTTTGCTTTAAGAGAAAAAAATAGTATCCATATAGAGTCAGCCTATTAGCTTTCTAAATCTTGCACTCTACTATTTGTGCTTCATTTTCTCCCACCCAAATGGCAACTAGGCTTTAAAGTGCCAAGTACTGTATACTTAATAAATTATAAAGTCAATCTTCATAATTTCTATTCTCATACATCAGTCAGAGATGGTCTCAACAGAACAATATACGAGAAGTCACCTAGGTCTTCCTCCAACAAAGCACTTAAGCACACACTCCAGCATGTCAGCGTCCCAGCTGAAGACAGTGGGATATACTTCAAGTTACACACGTTTCAAAATTTTATTGAAGCTCAACAACAATAAACTAATATACAGCAGGAAAAATAACCTTCAGCATCCATATACGTGAGACTATGGTAGTATCTTCTACTGGAATTCCACAGACTTCGGAAAATACTTGCTTTGGTTAATTCAATGTTCCTTTTGGAGGCAGTGACAAAAAATACTTTTATTAGAACATGAATTTGACCCAGCTCCTTTTAGATGGAAGTAAAACTGTTTTTAAGTCCACCGGAAATGGAGCTCAATGATTAAATATAAGATTTTTTTATAATTGAAGCATGATCCCAAAAAGCAAATCTGACAGTGAAATCATAAGACATTGCAAGATCTTAGTATTTAAAAAGTCACAATTATACATCGTCAGGAATCCAGGTTCTAATGTCCTTTACAATTTCCATCTAGAGCGTTTACACTTCTAGCATGTATCAGTGTGCCTCAGCAGCTTGTATAAGGGCCAAAAGAACAGTGGTACAGTTATTTCAATCAATTTAGAAAGTTCTCAAGACGGTATTTCCAGAAATGCTTGAGTTCGGTTTTGTAGTTGACTTGAGTTTTTTTTCACAATAGTGTTGGATTTTACTATCGCTCTAATGGTTTTTCCCCTTCTCATTATATTTCTGTCGCCAGTACTTAACCAGATATCTGAAATAGTTCTGCACTAATAAGAAGTACTGGTTGTCCTGGGACAGCATCCAGAAAAGATACATACATTTAGGGAGGTTTGAAATATCACAGCACATCCCAAAAATACAAGCTAGTCATTGCAACAACCTTGGCAATGGCAAACTTGGAAAAGCTAATAGCAGAATTGAAAAAGAGGAATATATCACAGCACTTTAGCATGGCTATAGATAGAACAAAAAACCAAAAAAAAAAAAAACCCAAAAAAAGAGGTAGTACTTTTGTTCCACATCCAGAAAATGCTGGCAGATACAGAATAAAAGAATGCAACCCTGAGTGGTCTAAACACATTAATTAGCCACAGCACAGGGAATCAGGCCTTCTTTGGTGTTCATTCACCTTGAGTCACACCTTCTGTGCCTTCCTCATGTCCATGATAGGTAAAACATTAGACTGCGTGGTACATCAGAAAGTAATTATTGAGCATGTATTTCTGCTGATGGTAAGGTTTTAAAATTCTCGAGGCAGTGGCAAAATGAAGTCATACGTAAATGGCAACCTTGGCTCTACATTTTAATTATTTTGAACTGAAATAATTTTAAGTTTAGTAAGTAGCACATTGCAAGGAAAGGGATCCTAGAAACAATCACTCACACACAAATCATTCAGCTAGGTACAGTAACATGCAGTCACGACAGAATTAAATATTCATAAACTCAAAGGAGATGGAATTCTGTGTTCATCTATCACAATATGTAAACCACCAGTTACCGTTTTAAAAATAAAGCCCTTGCATCCACCCTCTTCAACTGTACAGGCCCTGTTTAAATGATCCAGCATCGATGTCCTCTTTTAATTAAAACAATAGCACAGATTTTACCGAACGGTAACAAACCTAAAAGTGTAGGAGGCAAATGCTGAAAACTCAGAGTCTACATATAAAAATACAATTTTAAAAAAATACAACATGAGAAATCTCTCTCATGACAACTGGAGCTCTAGTCATGCAAATATGCGGTGTGACATAGTTGTTGCATTGATTTATTGCATTGCTCGCTTACATTCCTTCATTGTCTTACACATTTGTAACAAAACCAAACTATAGTAAAACTAGTTGAAGACACACGGCTCAAATCCAGTACACGCCAACATTTCTTTTTTACATTACTCTAGGATTATAATCTGTTTGGGGGTATCTGTGCATTCAGAGAATTATTCGGATTTCAATAAAATATAAACGGATGTGCTTTACAGTCTAGCACACACGGATCACACCTTGCAACCATCACCGAATTACGATGAAACTTACACATTTATCAGTCTCTGCCTGTCACAGACCTACAGACACAGCAGAATTCATCGGCTTCAGTTTAGCAAACCCATGCCGAGAAAAATGAATGAAGACAGTGCCCACAGACAAAAGCACTGATCAATGCACTCCGCTGACATTATCTTAATGGCAACCTTTTTCCATCCCATCCTCCCTACTTTCCGATTCTCCCAGCAGCAGACACATCCGCACCAAAGGGTGCGATCTGACCCATTTCTCGCTCAACTCCGTCACCCGCAGGTTCTCACTCGGCAGCGAGCAGCCGTCCCCCGGTCCGCAATGACACAGCAGGGCTGGAGGGACACAGCGCCCGGGCTCCTTCCCCCAAGTGACTCGCCCCTCGCCGCCGGCTGGAAGTCGAGGCGAGGCGCGGGGCGGGAAGGGGAGCGGCGGCCCCGCCGGCCGCGGCCCCTCGAAGTGAGGTTAAACTTTGGCGGCGGCACCTGGGCCG
>VZRH01005486.1:1267279-1313201 GCA_013397555.1 Urocynchramus pylzowi | reverse complement strand
CCGCTGTCGGCGGCGGGGGCCGGCTCCGCGGGCTGCCCATCGCGGTGGTGCGGGCGCTGGTGCGGGCAGCCGCCAGACCCCGCCGCCGGGGGGATGGGCTCCGGGCACGGAGAAACTCCCTTAACATCCATCTCCATCTTCCAGTTCACTGTATTGCGAGACAAAAGCAGGCAAACACTTTCCACCACCCCGCGTCTTTCTTCTGCTTTCCTTTCTCCCTCTTTTCTTTTTTTCCTTCTTTCTTTCTCTCTTTTGTTTTTTCCTCCTTCCTCCCTTCCTTCCTTTTCCCCCCTCAGGAGGCCGTGACACGCATGGCTCTGGCCGCGGCTGCTGCACCGATCCGGCGGCTGCAATTCTCCCCTAGATCCTCCAGACTTTTGTATCCAGCGTGCGTGTGTAAGAGTGACTGTGTGTGTCTGTGTGTGTGCGTGTGCGTGTCCTTGGCACGGCGGCCTTCAATCGCCCCGAAACAGCAAACGCTAACTAAGCAGATCTCTCGCCACGAAGATCAACTCCCGGCCCCAGCCTAATTGTGGTGGTTATTTACTTTACGCTATCTGTGTCCCAGGCCCGGACAAGCCCTCCCGGCTGCAGCCCTTTGAACAAAGTTAACTGGAGGGAGCCGAGCCCGGGGAGGGGGTGGGGGCGAGGGGAAACCACCGGGGTTTAACACGGGGGAAGTGACAATAACCCGGTAATGTCAAGTAAAAGTTAAACCTCCCCCTTCCTCCCCTCCCCCTCCCCTCTCCACAGCCCAGGCAAGCGCAATACAGCAAAGCAAAACAAGCGATTTCAGACCTGTGCAAGGTGCTGGTGGCGAGAAGAGAGGAGCATTTACCCGATTGTTGCTTTTATTTTATTTTCCCCTCGCCTCTCCCCCCAGCACCACCCGCTATTGCAAATGTGGGCTCCTTGATGTTAATCTCCTCTCAGCGGTCTGAGTCTATGCGTGTGACTGGAGCTCCCTCTCTCTCAGGCTGCCAGCGCCACGCAGCACTGCACAAGGAGAACTGAAGTAAGGAGAAAAACAAGAACAAATCCAGGCTGGAAATCTAAATCAGTGCTAGCCACCGGCTCTCCGATTTTATCAACACAGATAAAAGAAGAGAAAAGAAAAAAAAAAAAAAACCAAAAAAAATCGCGTGTAAGCTGCCAAATCAATTGTGACCGCAGTGCACTCTCGACTGTTTTATTCTTTGTGTTATCTTCCTTCTCAGACTGAAGTTAGACATGATAGGGGAAAAAATGCAATCTCATTAAGAGTGGTTTATACCAAAACAAGAATTTGTTAGTGGTGCCAGAGCCAAGCCAACTCTTCAGCTAGTTCCCTTTTCATTTCAAAGAGATGAATGGTGAGCGCAGACCTGATCGTTCTTAAATCAGGACACCATCAGGTGACCAGTCTGCACTTCTAAATATAACACCACATTGTCCTGAGGAGCAGCTGCTCTGGAAGTTAACTGGAAGCATCTCCTAAGAGCCTGCAGTGCAAAGATCTGATCTATCCATCATCCGGCTGATGCGCGTACTGACCTCTCCCAACAGCGACTACCCGCTCTGCAGAGACACCGGGCCACATCCTCAGGAGCTGGTCTGTTTTACCCCAAGAGAGAACCTGTCCCAGGATATTTTGGGAAGCAGGTGACTATCAGGTACTTTATGACACCCTTTTATTCCTGGCCTTGGGTTGTGTTATCCCCAACAGTATTGTTACTGTGGGAACCTGAACAGTTCTTATTGTTACAATATATTCAGACAAAGGGCAAGAGCTAACCTTGCAATAGAGAAAAAAAAAGTCTTTGTCACACCAAAGCTGTATTTTTAAAATACACACCTTTAAAGATCCTTTTGTATTATTCTCAAAGCATGTCAAGTATTTACAGTCCCTGCTGTTTTCTCAGACTGGTGCAAATGAGGAGCCTTTCTACTGAAATTACCAGCATAAATGTTTAAAATTGAGGTAAATCATTAGACAATCAAGCTGTATATATTAACTTTTATAATCAAATACTTTAGACTACTTACAGTCATCCATTTGTAATCATTGCAATAGAATTTATTGAAGGACTACATTTTGGTGTACCAAATGTAGTCCTTCAATACCCTCTGGACACTCTTGCAGTTCTGGTCTCATGAGCAAAAAGCAGTACTAACTGCAGACAGGCACTTTGGAGGGGAGGGCTGCATATCCACAATGGCTGTGGGGTGTGTACCAAGATGGACTTGATGGCAGAATTGCCCAGAACAAAGCAGTGAGCCCACACAGCTGGTAAGACATCCCACTATCTGTGCACCTGCACAGTCACCCCTTCCTTCCACAGAGAAGAAGTCATGCAAGGAACAAACTACTGTCCTCTAGAGCTTTTCAAAGTTCTCCTGGTATCACAGGTTGGAAAATGGCAAAATAAAAGTGAATATAAATATATTGTTCATTCAGGCACTACAGTGCACATTTATAAAAACAACTGATAAATTACGTAGAAAACTTCCCATGGCGGGTAATACTAAATAATCCTATTAGAAAATAACAATTCCCAGTCTACCATCTCGAGGACTGTTAAGTAAAATTCAAAGCAAAACCAAGCCACCTAAAAATACAGAAAAACTTACCCAAATACAAATATTTGTCCATGTGCTCTGAAGATTACTGGAACTGGACATTGGCAGAGAACCAAGGAAAACTAATTCCAAAGGTGGGGGCCCTGGACTCAGAAAGTTCTGCTCCTAATCCTAGAGAGTTTAACCCCCAAAACCAAAAGAAATTTCTGAGATAGTTTAAGTGAACATGATCATACATAAAAAGAAAAGGGCAGGCCCTAGACTATATGAAAGTCAGTACAAAGTTTTGCATTTGGCTGCTGAATTTCAAATTTCCCTTTCTTCCTCTTTTTTACCCCATCTTTCCTTTCTGTGCTGTAAGAGATTTACAACTCTATTGCAAAAATAAAGTTATTAAAAACAATTAATCATAACAGTGTGCTTTCAGTTGTTCTCTGCACAAATCAGATTGCTGTTATTCAAAGGATTTCTAGAGAACTCTAAGTAGAATATATTTTTTTAGGCTAAGGTAAAGTTCTGAATAATCATTGCAAATCTCAATGAGGGAAATAAAGATCTACAAATCTAGAAACACTAGCAGATTGGACAGGAAAACATGATCTGAAACAGCAGCATGGGGAGATAGAAAGCATGACCTCCTTCCATTCTATTCAGTGGTCTTTCTGAAGAATGGGACTACAAACCATGATAATGCAATGAGCCACAAAACTGAACAGTTCATTGGTATTGCCTAATGAAAAGGTTTTGGAACCTTCAACTTACTTGGTACATACACTGAACTAAAAACACAGAATTGTATTTGGAGCTGAGGTGAAAGAAAGGTGAACCAGAGCATTTTACCACATGGCAGTGGTCTTGGAAGAGCATGCATTTGAGAAGCAGAAAGCAGGGAGTCTCACTAGAGGGCAAGCCAATCCACACCAAATAGGCTGAGCTCCTAAGAAAACAACATTGTGTTGAATGCTTCTCAGATGTCCTGACAGACTGAAAAAAATTAGCATGGATCTTTCACTTATGTGCACTGTGGTAAAGCAGCATATGTTTTAGCTTCTATATAGAATAATAAAGTGCATTACTGAATATGGACTGTCTATTACCATACACAACATATATTAAGGATTTCTGAGCCCAGATCTATTATACTTTTTTCAAGAGAAACAGCATTAAAATATTGCTGGTGAAGTCAACACTATGACTCATTAACACACATTCCATGCTCTTGCATATTTTGCAGTTGTGTGTTGTACTATAAAATGGGTGTAGGTGACTAAATAGACTCCAGAGACACTGGTGTTCTAAAATGCAAAAGGAAGACCTTTCATGACCAAGTACATTCTTTGTAGCTCAAAAAATTAAACTCAGGGAGTGATGACAATATGAATTAAATTACAGGCCAAGAATTGGAACAATGTTATGGAAAGGGTCAAAGACTTCTTCTAGAATCCAGTGTAATTTTTATCTTGTTATTCTTAGTTATGATCAGATGATAGTAAAACATACTGTGCAACCAACATTGCAGGGAGATTCCATGTAGACCTAAGTAATAAGGGTAGAAATGGTGGGAAGACATGCACAAATTAAATGAGTTGCCTAAGATCATAAAGTAGCTCAGCAGCAGATTAAAAAAAGAGCATTTATCTCCTTTCCACAATCTCTTCTTTTGGTCATTTGTTTCACTTAGCAATTTGTCACCTCTTGTGAGTAGTTAGGATAACTGCTCAGAAACTAACTAAAACATTTATTGATATTTACTTACATAAGGATTAATCTTCATAGATATTTTCAGGTCTTTCTCAAGCACATTTACATTAATGTGGATGAACTGAAGATGTTGTGTGTAAAATGTACAAAAAGAGGCTATTACAAGTTAGCAAGACTTACACAATCTTTACAAAAACGCAGCTATCGGAGCATTTTGCTTTCTGCTGCCTCACAAATCTGTTGGCTCAGGATTCATCTATCTGCTGCATTCAGCATTTGAATAATTTTGACCTTTTACCACCCTTAGACAATTCAAATAAAAGGTTTCCTGTTGTCAACACAAGTTCCTTGGGGCCTCACTCAACAGTCTTATCTGTCAACTTGCATTCTAGGCAATTTCATTTCTCACTTAAGAGTTGCAAACAGAGTTGTTTTCTCATGAAGGTCTGACTTTATCGATAATTCCCTCCATACTATACCTTTCAAAGTGGCTAATACAAATATCCAATGGGTCATTTTCCCACTCATCAATCTCTGCTTCTGCCCTCTTAGGCACTTTACTGCAGGTAAGTAAACAATAAGTAACCTGGGGACTTCTGTGATTTTTGAGATCTATCTATGCAGGTATTTTCTGTCTCAGTGTATAATTTTATGTGCTTAATAAATACTATCCTAAAACAATTACATTGCACTGGGATATAAAAACGTGCTGTGGATGTTCATAGAGAGTAAAAGCTGAATATACTCTTTGAATTTCATCATTGTCTACACAGTCCACATGAAAATTGATACATTACAAGCTACATTTTCAAAAGCATCTTGTCTTCTAGCTTTCCACCCCCAATTTTAATTCAGTTCTCCCCTGAATTCTAACATTTTTGCTCACAGATCCCAAAGCCACAAAGAATGGCTGCACAACTCAAGCCTTGAATTATATTTTTTGACACCTTTAAAGATTTATCTCTGTTCCTTTTTTGGAATCAAGAATCCTGTAATCTACTAAACTCCTACATCTCCTTTTCTGGAAAACCATCAAAATAGAATTGATAGGCTTAATGACTTTTAAACATGAACATAGCTCTTTGTAGATTAAATTCTATATGACTGACGAACAAAACTATTCTCTGGCCATAGCCAGAGCTTCATCTTCCCTGCCCAAGACAATGAGAGAAATGGCCATGCACTCACTTTCCATAGAAGCATCATGATTTGAGCACACAGGTTTCTGTTCTTTTTGTTTGGAAGGCTTTATTGATTTCACAATTCCTCAAAATTTTTACATGAAGTTGAAGGAGGTGCAGCTATTTGTGCTGACTTTTCTGAGAGTTGGCCTGGACTCATAGCTAGTCAGGACATCACTGGGTGGGATGAAAGGCCTAACCTGGGAGTCTCAAAGGGAAGAAATGAAGCTCTGAGGGAAATGGGTGGGCAGCAAAGCCACATTTGTTTCACACACTGAAAATATCTTTATTTCACTGCGTGGTGCTGCAGTCTTCTTGGTTCCTGTGGTAAGCCTGTATCTGTGTCAAACTGAAAAGTTTGATGTAGTTTTCAGTATTAGGGAAATGAATATCTCCACTGAGTTTACTTAAGTTAGAAATTAGAAATGAGTTTATCTTAAGTTAGATATTAGAAATGAATATCTCCACTGAGTTTACTTAAGTTGCTTTTTTTTGGGAGAAAAAGCAATTTTTCACTACAATAATTTTTAGAAACAAACAAAAGGGAGATGCTTTAAAACAACAGAAAAATAATTTCTCTAGATAATTTCTTAATGATGTTATATCTTCGTTGCTAGAGAAGAAACTTACAGAAGGAGACAAAGGTATGAGAATGTTCTACACAGGATAGAACATCTCCAGTGGCAGCCAAGGGTTGGTATGCAAGAGCTGAAGTTTGGAGTCACACTAGCAGGGAGAGATGGAGACAAGATGATGTGTGGGCTAAGCCCTTCAGCATTTCTGCTTCACCAGCTGATCTGAAAGCCACACACAGCCCTGCTGTGTAAAGTGCAGAGGAGATTTGTGGAGGAACAAGTGCAGGTGTTAGGAGCACCAATTCCTCTCTGATCTTCCATGCCATGGAGTGTTCCTATGTGCCTTTATATTTAATATTCCCAGTGGAATCATAGGGAAACAACATCAGAACAGGAGCATGCCGTGGGATAAGGAAGAAGCCCAAAACAATTACATGTTTAGCTCCAGCAATCCCTTTTTTTCTTTTCCTTTTTTCCTTTTTTTTTTCCCTTTCCCAATGTCTTTTCATAGATTTTGTCTCTTGTAGCAGGGTGAAGCATAAGGACTCAATGTGCTAATAGCATTTTATTTTTTTTTCATAGCAGACTGCATATATACATATGCAAATACAGTTTTGAGCTGGGATGATGGGTTTTGTTTAAAACTGTCAAAATGATGTCTGGAAATTTTTCTTGATGATGAAAATAGATGAGTAATCCATTTGGTAGTATCTGTGTAAACAATATGTACAAAACCACTTTCTTAAAACGTTTCTGCTTTTAATTCTTAAATTAATGCATACTGCTCAATTTGACTACTTCTTTCAAATTCTGCTGGCTCTCTGGTCCTGCTGAGATATGCCCCATTCTCTCTTTGTTCTTTCTGCAGATTGGAAATAGATTCAAACTCATCAACCTTCTTAGAGTAAAAACCCCCAAACTGTTAAGCATAAATAAGACTGAACACAATTTATCACATCTTCTTAAGGCTAAGAATTGATAACAAGTGTATACATTATCAATTACTCTTCTATTCAAATGCCAGGACCTGAGTACAGGATTTTCCAGTTTTGTCCACTATATTCAGGTCTTGAACCTGCAACTGGTTGAATCCAGTGAGACAGAGAGTACATATTTAAACAGTATAGTCTTCAGCACTTTAATATTTAGAAGAGTCTGACTTTGCTGTCTCTGCCTATGATAAACCTGTCTTGATGCCAGTTTTACAACTACAATATGAAATAAAGGACATGGTTCTGAAGGGGAAAAACACAAAATCCAGAATTTTCCCTTTCCAAAATAATTTTAACTTCCGTAAATAGTTTCTATATATCTATTTGGAACTTTGGAACTAGCAATGTCTCCTCAATTGTTAAAGCCATGTTTTCATTATTTCTGCTTTTTTTGGATGCTATAGAGAAAAAAAAAGCCCACAGAGTAAAAATTTGAAAGAAGCCTTTGCTGAGTGGGATGTCATATATCTTCAAAAAGCAACCTGAAAAAATTATTTTTAATTTTTCTACTCAAAATTGTAGAGTTTAAAATAGACATTTGAAGGAGTGAGTATTAATGAATACAATAGTGAAGCAAATTAATGAGGAAATGAGAAGCCTAGAAGATGCAAAAACCTAGGAAACTGATGAAAATTAAAAACCCTGTAAACAGTTTTCTGACTCTGAATGGCAAACTCAAGAGAGATGAAAGATGAATGCATCAAAAAGAACATCTTTTTATTCCTTGAAAGAATAGGTTATTGTCTACTTGTATTTCTTGGACACCATCACTGGTAGTTCCCTCACAAAATAACAATGGAAGACACATCCCTGCCCCAAGGAATGTACAATCAAAAGAGCCAATGGAAAAATGTCCAGTCATTGCAAAATGAATAGAATTAGATCCAAAATTAAGCAAATGTACTTAAACAGCAATGCCTCCCAGCATATTAGCAATAGCTCAGCAAAAGACACCAGTCAGCCTAACCATTCAAAGATAGATGTTTTGGTGACAGATTAAAAATAAATAGACATGGTAATGGATATAAAGAAAATAAACTGAAGTTGCAAGGAAATGTTTTGATTTAAAAGCTGAAGTTCTCAGGTCAAATATGCTGTCAACAGGGTATGACACTTAAGGTCTCAAAAAGCACTCAAAGCTAAACTTCAGCTCTGTGTATGCAAATTGCTGGTGTGTGTGGTTGTTTATCACTGTCACTTGTACAAGAAAATGATAGAATTTACATCTGTAAAAGCCTGTTTGTGCTTAGTTTGTATTCAGTTAGCACATACATCTGAGGTTTGTATGCATATCTGTATATTTTATCATTTGCTTGCAGAAAAAGCAGTGCTCAAATTGTACCTGAAAAATAGATGCCATATTTCGAAATTCTGGTTCTGACTAGTGCTCAGAAAAAGCAAAAAGTCCCAATACAATGGTTCAGACAGAATCTAATCTATTTCCAGCAATGACACCAAAATAAGATAACACAGTTTACAATCAAACAAACAAGACACCAGACATCATGCAGATGTTAGAGTGTGTTTGTCTGTTTCCTTTCTTGTGCTCTTTAATTGACAGTGAAGTAGTACATAATTTTGACAGTTGTTAGGGGTCACTTTACCTCAGAGAAGGATAAATGCTTTGCTACAAGTAGACACAATTCATAACTCTCAGTACTCTTGTTTGATCCTGCCATGAAGACTCATGGCATGTGTGTTCTTTACAATAGTGTCAGTCATGTAAACAGAACCAAAATTCCTAGATCAGGAGAGATGTGAGGGTGAATTAGTCAGCTAACCTCTCTCTGTGCCATCTTTGGCATTGAGCTAGGCCCTTCACCAAATTCTGTATCAGCACAGCCCAGGCTATCCCCAGTGCACAGGGATCCATTGGCCTTTGTGTATTTGCCATTAGTATATATCATTTTTATATCTATTTGTGTTTGACAGGGTATTATAGTAAGATCTAGATAAAATTTGTTTAGAGTAAGTGCTTAGATTCTGACACACAAGGCCCAACTGCCAAGGAGAAGAGTGGGATTATAAAGTTGTTCACTGTCCAGTTTAGTTCTTGCATTTGCCTCTAAGAGACAATGTTAGCCCTCAAACAATAAACCACATTGACTCATGGCCTGGGAGTTTATCTGTACAGCTATTTCTCTCATTTCATGGGAGCACCAGAAAAACTCACAGCTCCCGGAAATAGATGAAGTCAAAATCCAACAGCAATCCAAGAGATTATGTTTTTACTTCTTCATCAGCCACTTAATCTATTCTCAACTTCGAAAAGGTACTTTCCTTGGACCTACCTGTGTCTACCTCAATTGAAATTCATCCTCCAGATAAGATAAATGGTGTCCCTCCATAGCAGAATGCAGGAATACTTAAAAATGGAATTCAAGTTTGAGAGCTAGAGGGTGTGTCTGTGAAGAGAAGGTCTATGTGAAATAGATCTAGTGAATGTTTTCTGGTTTAATACTGGAAATTTGTCTGGAAGACAGTCAAAGTGCTAAACAGCTTTTACTAGAAACAATAGAGCTGTTTAATAACCTGTTTGGTCCTGGGAAAATCCCTATTTTCTTAGAACTAAGCCAACAGCAAGATGCCTGTTGTTTCTTGGGGTATTACCACACTGATGTCTCACAATAAGAAAACAATTTTGCAGGAAAAAAAACCCCTATTTTGAGTGCCTTCTATGAAATCAATTTGCATTTCTATTACTTTCTAATGAAAAACATTGCAGTTTACATACTTCACTATATTTATACGGCTTTTATAAGCTTGTCAAGTTATCTATTTTGTTAGCCCTCCATTAAGTGCTCTGGAATAATTGTGTTTACTGTATTAGGCACTTCTGTCTTTTCTAAAGAAAATTAGATGAAAACTAGGAGTTGATATCTTATCTAAGACCAACAGGCCTCCTACTCCACTACCCTGACAGTGCCCAGTGTCAAATACACTTCAAAGGAAAATAAGTAGACAAAAGTGTCAAATAAATATGCAATAACTAGTGGGTTGTAGACTTTCCTCATAATTACCACCACACTGTCATTAATTTATGCCAAAAATAACAGATTATATCTACAGTGTAAAAATATTTTTTACTGTAACTCCTGTAACTGTTTTTCTCTTTACCCATATAAAGATCTAATACTCTAAAAGCCATCTTAAAATTCCAAAATAAGGTACAGGAAAGCAAATGCAAATCAGCAGACATTACATTCTCAAACATGAGTAATGACTCAGCGTTGTTCAGATGTGCATTTTTATTTCTACAGCTGCATCTTGCAGTGCAGTGCTATCAGTCAGATTGAAGCTCTAGACAATCTGGTGATTTTACAGTTCTGTGACATCTAATAGCTCATTAACTTTTTTCTACCTGTCACAACAACATAACAATCTATTTAAAGAGCTCTTATTTAAGATTTGCCTCCTACTAAAAAAACCTGTGTTCTGGGACATGATTCAGAGGGATGGGAGGATTAAATAGGTACAGGGAGATAGTATTGCCTTTGGGCCATTCCTTCTGAAGAAACTAACTTCACAAATGCCATTTAGCGTGAGAACTTTCTTATTCTCTGTTTAGGAAACAATATGGTTCAAGTATAACTGCAATTTACAAAAGAAAAAGAGACAAGAAAATATTAAAAATAGTCTCTACATTTCATTAGAACATCCACTGAAACCATCTTGTGTATTTGTGCATTTAAACGTATGGGTATGTATCTTTATATAAAGCACAAACATATATAAAGTATGTATTTCCATATCATATGGATGCACTTACCACCCCATATGTGACATGGAATAGTGGGTAGATGGTAAACTAAAACATCCCTGCTTGTCATTTGCCATGTTTCAGGATGAACTAGAAAAGCATTTACAAGCAAGAAATGCTAAGATATTGAGAAAAAAATCTTTAAAATAAAATTAAATTTAAAAAAAATTAAATTTAAAAANTTAAATTAAATTAAATTAAATTAAATGGGTTTTATCAATGGAAGTTGAAAATTTCTCTTCAAACACAACGGCCAATTGAAAGCGGTCTCCAGGGGAGGAAAACAAAACCCAAAACAACCCATAATAAAATCTTGATTGAGGAAACAATTCTAAAATGTTGGAAAAATAAATTAATCTGAATAGAAATTAGCTAATTGGTGTAGCTGATTATGGATAAGTGTTAAAAGAATAGCAAAGGACTAAGCAGAAAACTAAGACTAAATGAAATGGATGCAGAAGACTGGCTGGAGAACAAGTTTATGACTCAAGAGTACCAGAAAGAAGAGATATAAATTGAAAAGATGTAGGACCATTTTGGCTGTACATGCTCTCAAGTGGAAATTCAGAAAATCTGGAAAGTTAAAATTACAGGTATTGATTTCACTAAAACGATAGAAAGTTACTATTATATTGGAACATCTCATTTGGCCCGTTCTGGCTAACAAGTTTAGTATGCATTACTTGTCATAGTACAAAGAATTCTTAATTGCTTGAGATGCAATTTCACAGCTCAAGTCTTCAAGTGAATCCATGATTGCTTATTTGGTGCTGGTGTATATTTTAAGAGCTGTGGGAAAAAAATTCTCTGGAGTAATTTCTTTTTCAAAAATAAAAACTTAACTTTTTGGCATAGCAACCAAGTTATCTCTACTGGTAAAAATACAGCTCCTTTTTATCTTGCTAATACTTGGCTAAATATGTTTTGTTTTCAGGAAGCAACTGAAAGGAATCTGATGTATGAACAGCCTTTATGACTGATGGTGATGGTTTGATGAGTGAAATCCCTGTTCTTCTTCAGAAGGAATTTTACATCAATAAACTTTCTTTCTGCATTGAAAAATAGGGGTTTCAAAACAAAACAGTTCAAAGGTGAGAGAAGTTTTTAAAAATTCTTGTGAAATACTTAATTCAGAGAAAACAGCTTTGTCATATATTCAGGTGCTCATTGGTAATCAAATTTTGGTTTTCCTTCTCATTGTTTAACATTTGTAATAACCAGGATGCACTCAACATTGTTTACTATCTTGAAAACTGTTCAGATGCCTGATAGGCCTAATTTTTTGGAAAAAATATTCATTTCAAATGCAAAAGATAATTAACCCATTAAGTACAATTCAAGGCTAAAGGAAACAGAGCTACAGTATATCACTTATAATGATTTACAATTAAACTGTCTTTAAAAAATTCTCAGAGTGGTATTTCAAGATTTTTGCATGGGCTGAGAAAAGCTGTACTTAATACAGTATCCAAAGAGATTAAGGGGGATTCAGTTTTTATAGACATAAGATTGTCAAAGGGAAACCTCTTAGAAACTTTAATGGAAGGCTTCAGAAAAAGGTAAATATGATCCAGCTTCGTAGGCCTCAGGCACCAGAGGATGATACAGCCTATTTGTAAACAAATGGTTATTTATTAGCTGTGGTATTTGAGAGATTATGATTGCTAGGGATTTATGAGTAAGTTATCTCATTTCCCTTAATTGTGGCAATGACTCAATATTCCTAGCTAGAATGGAGTTTCAGTATGTTCCACCAATCTTGCAATACACTTTATCACTTGGGTATTTTGGGTTTTTTCTTAACTCTAAGCAAGAGTGATCATAAGACATGATATCTGTGGGGAGCATTTACCATGACAAAGCACTGCATACTTAGCAGAGCTACAGTCAAAATACTATTTTCTGTTTCATAGCGAAACTTCATTTGTAATTTGATGTAGAAATAAATATCAGTGCTATTAAAAATGACAGCAGGGAAGAAATGGCAAATAGTAAGAAAAAAGAAAAGTATAAATGTTGCATAATAACCCAGTTAGTTCTACTGTACAAAGGCAAAGGGAACTCCTAAATGCTTTTTAACACCATCAGTTTTTAAATACAGAGCACCACGCAATGTATGGGAATGGGTCAGTTCCTGTCTCCAGGGCTCTAGTAAATTGGACAACATAGCTGAAATGATCAGAAAATATTTTACTGGATTTTTGTCCTTAGACCTTGCAAATTTCTCATCACTGAACTTTTCCAGGCAGCTGAAAAAGCATTTTGAACTTATCCATACACCATTGTCTTTTAACTTCATGAGCTTAAATATGTCTCAGATACTTTCATTACTTAGATATTCCAATTTAGACTTCTCCTCCTCAGAGGCACGTGGTGACGGAAACACAGAGTACAATGTAGACTCTTGAAGGTATTCTAAGAGTGACTGATTCATGTCAGGTTTCAGTAAAAAATCTTGCAATTATGAATTTTTGAGGAAATAGGTGTTTGGAAAGTTAGTGCAACTGCCTAGCTTCTAAAAGCAAAAATTCTAAACAGACATTACATCATAAGTACACACGCTCAACCAGTTTGTGTTGGTGGGTGCAGTACAGATTTCTGACATGTAACCTAGAAAAGTACTTGAGTTGTGAAAAACTGTCCCTCTTCTGTGAATCAGCCACAAGAGGCAGGTGAGACATGCATTTCATCTGGCCAACAGAATTATTGCCTGGCTGGAGCAAAACACTAGTTCCAGGGGAAGACAAAGGTAATACCTATCTATCATTTTCTAAACAGAAATCCTCCACGGATACTATTTCCTGTACATCCATATCACAGTCATAGATTCCTCGGTGGCCTTCCCAGTCAAGTAATTTCTTTCTGAGATCCAGACTGCTCCCACTCCTTTCTATTAACTTTGCAGTTTAATTCCACTTTTCTCTGCCTTAATTTCTTTTCCCTAATAATTTCAGTTGCTCTCTCTTGCCCTGTACTCCATCGTTTTCCCCATCCTTGTAATTCTCAGACCCAGCTCCTAATGCTCCACTTAGGCAGTTTTCCTTTTATTGCTGTGGCACCAGCAGGGGTTCTTTGACACTAAAAGAGAAATAATCTCCTGCTACAAACTCTGTTCTCCAAACCACAATACTTGTCAAAGAGAGGGGGAATTGCACAAAGCTTCACTTGGTCCCTTCAGTCCAGGCAAGGAGCAGATCCAGTGAAGATGAAGATTTGGAGAAGGCAACTGCCAAACCCTAGTGGCTAAAAACATAGAGGTTTTTTCTTTTTTTCATGAGGTTATAAATGCAAGCCAAATGTAGGCAGGTTTTCACAGGGTAACTCATGCCAAGCTTTAGGCCACTGCTCCAGAACATAAAGATAATACAGTTTCCTTGGTAATTGTAAACATTTCTCATAGGAGCAAAAATATTTTCCTGTGAAATCTATTGTGAGGCATGGACCTGCTTGCTTAAGCTTTCCAAAACAAGTAAAGTACTACATTCGTTTCAGCCTGAGGCAGACACCTGCTATGGAAAACTTTGAGTTGAGTATTTAAAATTTAGCAAAATTGTATTTTATCTGAAGGCACTTAATAATGGGAAAATACAGTGTCTCAAATAAGGGGATTTCTTGTGTGTTTATTTTAGATTTTAACTGTACCCGGCATTGTGGGGATTGAGTTATTTCCTCTCAAGGGGATGAGAGTCATTTTGCAGACAATCTTAAAAACAAAATTTAAATACAGCTGTCTGCTTTGTTCTTCAAGGGCATGGGAGATGCTTCAAAAAGGCTGAATTGTGAACTGAACAAAGCTTGTTTTAATAATTTCTGTGTATGCATTTGTGAGGCATCTGAAAAAATACCCATGTGATTTCATCAGATTCAGTGATACTGGGTGTGTTTCCCAGGATGAGATTAGGCAGATTGCCTTGGGTTTGCTCCACAGGGGACAGGTCAACTACCTTTATTGCATGCCATCAGCAATGTGCCACTGAGACATTTCCAAAAGATTAAATACTTCTCAGGATTAAGAGGCCTGGTTAAAACAGAAAATTTCCTTTTTTGTTTTTGCTACATGTAATGCCTGTTAGGGGGCTATAAAGGGGATTACAGAATCATAAGTCACCAACAGTATTGTTTGCTGAGGTCTTTGTGTTCTTATTGCTTGTATTCATGAAAGTACGTTCATTTTCAAATTGTATATTCATGTATATTTTTATTAAAAGAAGTGCAGAATAATATGTTGTTTAGCCTCCCTAGACAACTGCTGCATTTCTCAAGTCACTGTGCCAGTTAAGCTTTGCTTTGTGGTTGGAAGTGGCACTTGGTATAATTGTTAAAGAGAAGAGATTTTCAAGGGTTCAAAGGATTGCTTATCAGCAAGTACTCTTTATGTGACTCCATAATAGTTCCCTGTTCTGGAGTAGAGGTTTCTTTAAAATTTCCTCTACAATCAAGAAGAATGAAATTTAAGAACTATGCTAATAATGGTAAACTCTATTTCTTGTTAATTATTTCTCAGTCTCACATAGTCACTCTTTCAGTTTATATTATCTGACTGAATAATACAAGTTTCACTTATTTAGGAATTAACTCTTTTTGATCAAAATGTTATTGAGTACAAGATACAGAATTTCAGTCAACCAAATAATTACTAAAACAATTACCAAAGCCTCACATGACGCTTCCATAATTTTAGTATTATTTTTTTTTATTTTCTTTTGGAAGCAGTTGTAACCTTCTGTCCTTGTGTTTGCTCAATACACAAATGAAGGCTGGCATGAGGTTCATAATTTCACAACATTACAGGTCAGTCTCAGAGGCTGCAGAACTATGGATGGAGGATCTTATTTTTGGCTAAAGTCTCACAGAGCCCCCACTTTATCTTTCCAACTATTTTGCTCCTGAATCTGACCCTCCCTTTAAAATGGGCATCATGCAGTGAAGCACAGAAGTTCAGATGGCATAGATCTATTTTGAAACTTTTACTTCCAATATATCTCCTCTAGAACTTTAAGAAAATCAGTCTCAGATCAGAGTACCATTGTGCTAGGAGCTGTACTGAAAAAAAAAAAAAAAAGAGGAGAGAAAGAACAGAGGTGACTCCTACTCCAAAGAACAAAAATTAAAAGGAAGACTGGGAGGGATGTAATAATTCTGGTAGGTTTTTATAGGCACTTGGATATCAGCATAAATATTAGTAGGCATTAATGCTGTATAGGAAAATGAATTCTGACATTAGAGACTATGCTATATAATTTAAGACTTTTAAACTAGGTAACAAATACCAAAGCCAGTGCCAATGGAAATAATCTGAGATCAGTAAGGCTGTACTTTCCACTTCTGCCAGACTTAATCTCAGAGTAACTGCATTAGTCTTAGGTTTAACTTAGCCTGTCTGGAGGAAGACTGACAAAAATGGATACATCCACTTGCCATATTTGTACTAACACTGGCTCAGGTTAGGGCTCAGAGACAAAACAGGACCCTGACCTGAGAAAACATTTCACTGCCACTGATTCCATGTTCATACTCAGTGTCCCAGCTGAGGATACATTAGGATCCCTGCTTTTTTGCAGCTTATTGTTTAGAACTAGGATAAGGCTTTTCCCCTAACAGCTGCCTAGCTGTTGACATTTTTCTGCTCTTTTAGAACTATTTTTCTTTATCATAGGTCTGCAGTTTTTCTGCCAAACTTAATCAATAATGCACTGCATATATGTATCTCTTACAAAATATTCACATTGCACTGTTTTTTAAATTATTTCTTTTGTTTCATGTCTCCTTCTTTCAACACTTTTTAAAATCCTCAATCCTTTGAAATATTTTCTCTCTTTAGGGCAGGAACACTGAACTTTCCTGATGCCTAACTCAAGTGTGGAAATCAACACAACATATCACATATACTAAGTTTGGGATATTGAAATGTCAAATGCAATTCTGAAGAAGGTATGAAGGACACCCAGTGCCTAAGGAGACAGACTGAACCACCATTTCCCGAGATACCTGCAGCCAGAAAGGATGAATGTGATCATGACATAAAGTAAAGCTATTCAAACCTGGCAGCGCCCTTGGAAGATGATAGCTGTGCAAATTTCCCATGTTTGGCTGCACAAAGTGACAAGAAACTGCAGAATAGTCTAGTGACAATAGCAATGGAGATTTCCAGTAGATTCAGCATGCATTGGAATGCAGGATACATATCCAAGGTGTCTTAAACACTTGGTAACATCCTAACATTGTCTTCTCATTTACCGTTGCTCATGTTAAACTGCACAGTACTGTACACATGCCAGTTTCCATTTTAAAAACAGGATCTGTTTTGTTAGGGAATGCTCATTAAGTTCTCTTCAGTTAGCTATTAGGCATGCTATATAGACTTTTCCTCTGTTTTTGTGGAGTGTGTGTTTAAAGCCCATTTCTTAAGGCCCATGGTCGTCCCAGGCCCACACTGTTTGGGTGTGAATGGTGTGTTTATTGAGTACTGGAAAACTGAAAGTGAGATAGATTTGAGGTGTGCTGCAGACTGCAAACTTAGATCACATCCAAGCAAGTTGGAGCATGCTTCTGACTGAATCACACACGGCCAAGCATCATCTTCCTTGCAGTGCCACAACATGGCCAATGACAAAGCAGCCAAGTCACTCTTCATAGGAGGGTCCCAGTGTTGTGAAATGCAAAGGCAGATGGATTTGTAGGCTGTATGAGCTCCAGAAGCCTTTCTTATCCTGCAGGGAATGCTACAACTGTCCTGTATTTGACCATGAAAAGCACTAGCACACATCAAGGGGCACAGCAGCTTTAGTGAGCTCCATGGTCCAGCCCCTAAGGTGCCATTAAGACATAATCATATTAATGATCATATGTCTAGTTCTTTTACCCTCTTCCACAAGCCAACCCTTCCAATATCAAAAAGTGTTTTGATTTAGACTCTTCCTTACAATTAAAAGAAAGCTTTGAGATACTTAGAGCAAATAATTATAATAATTACTTGACAGCATTATTATTACAGTGTTCCACCTGCTCTCTCATTCCCCGCTATTGCAACAGCAACTCATTTGTTCAGTCTTGACTTGAGTGAAGCACTGCAGTTTCTTTCCAGCTCCCCCAGTGATGGAGAGAAACTGCAGTGCTGTGCAGGACCTGAAAATGTGAGTGCAAAAAATATGCTTTGCAGCTCTTTGGTTGGCAGAATGCCCCACCGTATGACCCAGCCTGCAGAGAACGACCTGAAACGATGGAAATGGGACACAGCCTTTCCCTCTGCCATGAGCAGCCGTACTGCACCTACCTCTGGCCTCAAAGATAGTGAGGGATTATGGTTCTTCTGCTTATAGCAATGTAGCTACATCATCCATTAACTTTGTGCATGATAAAAGTGCTTTGTTGCGGTGATACATCCTCTCTTGCAACCAGCTCACAAAATTGGCGAGATAAACTTGAGAGAACAAGATGCACTGTTCTGAAAGATGATACAGTTTATTTACATGCTCTGCAGATCACAGAGCTTGAGAAGGGAGTTTGCCTCCAAAATAAAATTGCTTGGATTTATTCCATGTTCCAATTCACAATCATATACTATTTGCTCTTCAATTATTGTCCTTGTAGCTTCTTTATTTTTACTACTTTCCGTATTTCTAATGCTGAACTTCTTTCATATTATTTTTCTCCATATAATTAACTTTGAATTTTCTAAGCAAACTTTTCTTGGTTTACTTATTTCCTTCCTGCATTTGCAACCTCCTTTTGCTCTTCTCTTTTATCTCTGTTTTCACTAATATTTGCAACACCTTCTAATTTGCTTGCTATCTTCTTCTTAACACTCCTCTCTTTCAGATTATTAACAATACTGTTAAATAAGACATGTTTAAGAGATTGTGCTGCTTCCTTTCTTGCATTCTCAATGACTCTTTGCAGTATGCAACCTGAAGAAATCTGTTTCCCTAAAGATCGATGTGAATAAATGGTAGGACACATTGTTTAGGAAACATATTGTCTTCTGAGGAACTGGCACCTCTCTGATCTTTCAATAAAAACCATTCCTACCTTACACTCAGAGAGTTCACAAACTCAAGTTTTGCTAAATTTAAGTAGAAGATTCACAGTTTGTCGATGTAGCTAGAGATTTTTATAAATCCAGAGATTTTTTTATAAATCCACTGCTCTGAAGAAACTGTCCTATCCAGCCACATCAATCTATTAACTCTAACTTCAGCTCCTTCCATGCATGCTAAAATCCTGCTCTTCATGCCATTCTTGTCCAAGTATAGCCAGCTGAAACAAGATGATGTGCTGTTTATCTTCCTGCAAGGTAGCCAGAAATGGTACTGTGCCCATCCTGCTCATAATATTTTGGCTGTCAATCATCTGCTACAAGTTCCTGAACAGTGAAAAACTCAGAAATAACTCCTCTCCAATATCTATTACCAACAATCTTTGGTCGAAATGTTCAGATATAATCAAGATACCAAGGAACCAGGGAATTTTCTGTTATATCTTTCTCACCTCTACATTATTTTTGGTAAAACACAATGCTATTTATTCAGTTGTTTGTTTAATGGTGAAATTTTACTGCTTTGTTAAGGCTTCTGTATGGCAGGAAAGTCTAAGCCTAGCATTTAACCTAATTAATCAGCTTTTTCTGACTCTATTCCTACAAAACATCTGGAAAAAATACAAAAGATCAATTTGTTTAGTATATGTGAAATGCTGTATTAGTAAGCATATTTAATACAGTACATCATGCATGCTTTTATTTTGTTTTATAAATCTTCAAGCATCCTGTGAAGTTCAGTTACATTTTTAAGTGTTTCTCATAACAATGCAGACAATACTCTCCCAACTCAAAAGAATTTTAATATTTTTTCTTAGTAATTACCAGTTTGACTGTTGGTTCAGTAAAGTGAAATGGATCCCAGCATAGCTGTCTGGTGGAAATCAGTATATAGCTTAAAGTTGTATCATATTTTTATTGCAGACTTTTTAGGGTACCTCTCACCATTACATTTATCAGAAATGTCTCACCATTTGCATTTCTGTCTGAGTTAGCAACAATTAGAGTTCAATTTTGAACTGAATATAATTGACTTCACTACCCGTTCTACTTCCTGAAGCTGTTAGACACAGCTTCAAAAATAATGTGAAGGAAGAATAAACTGTGTTGCCATCAAAAGAGGGAATCTCCTGCAGCCTCTATTCCTAGCCTTGCTCTATTCCCTCTCTTACATCATGAGATGTACTTATGTGACTACAGGGTGAACTGGATAAACAAAGTAACCTGGACAATCTCTAACTCCTTGCTGGAGGGGATATGGGGTTATTTTGATCCAGATTGGTTTTATGCTCTAATTTACTTAATACTCAGACAAATACTTCACTGCATCAAGGGACACTGAAAAAAAACAAAGCACCAAAGTCAGAAGGACTGGACTGCAGCAATGTCAGTTCAATGTTTTGAAGCTGTGATACTAGAAAAGTGTGATTAAAATAAAATGGTTCCTAAAATACATCAGTGGCCCTAGCTAACTGTGATGAAAAGGCAGTCATGAGAGATTTCCTGGAAAACACCAATCTAGGTAGCATAATTATTGAAACAAGGTAAATTATTAGCTAGTTGGTTTTATACTGTAAGTATTAAACCTTTTTTCTTTAAGTGTTTCATATGGCTTGACTAGAATTCCTCCCTAGTCTGTGAAGAAACTATTTATTAAAACTTTGCTTATTTTGGCTTGCTTACTTACTTTTAAGCCTTCTCAGAATTTTGGTCTTACCTCTTGGCTGCTTTATTTTCCTTCCTAATTTCTTCTGAGAGATTTTGTCAGAAATCCTTTTGAAAAATCAAAGTAAATTACTTCCTCAAGATGCCCTTTATACACTGTACTGTTGACTCAAGGAATTTAGCTGGTCAAGAATGTGTGATTTACCCTTGTGGCAGCTAGGCCAGTTTGATGATATCAGCATATATTTATCCAAGAGTTTCATTACTTTCTCCTTAATTATACTGCATCAGTTCTTATCATAACTGAAGAGAAGTTTGCAAGCCTGTGATATCTGGAGTCATTCTTGAATTCCTTTAAAGATGGGAACAATGCTAGACATTTTTCAAACATTGCATTTTTTTTGCTTTAAGTGATGTACAGGTTTTAGAGTTTCACTTTCATATTTTATGTTTCTCTTTTGCTCTGAGTTCTTTTGTCTTTTAGTCACAAGCAACATGTAGCAAAGAAGAAGTATTTTCAAAGATAAGTTATGTTTGCTTGAGGCCATAAAAATACTAAAAGATGACTGGCCTAAATGACATTATTTATTACTTAAAATATTTCTTGACATTAATATGTAATTATGTGACACTTTAAGAAACCTCTATAACAAGAGCTGTCAGAAATAAAATTGTTTTGAGAATAATTTCAGCAATATTTTCTTTATAAAAAGTCTCAAAAGGAATTAAATTATTGCAAAATTTGCACCAAATAATTTTAAAGGTCTTTTCACTGAAAAGTTAATGTGAGAGTGGTGACCATTTATCCCATAAAATAGTAAAGGGAAGGCCTTTATATTTAAAATTAATATTTTATCTGTCTCTTTCTGCCTGTTTCCTAATTCCATTTTTATCCACTTTGTTCTGTTTCTCTTTTCTTTCCCTACTCCTTAGGGTGGGAGGAAAGAGGTTTGCTTTGATCTTTATTCTGTTTTGTAGGTTTTTCTTTTTTAAGTATAATTTTAGTTGTAGGACAGTGAAATGAGCATGCCTTGCATGTTCTCTACCATAACTAAAAGCTGTGTAGCAGCTAATAATCCTCTGGACAAACATACTGGTTTTGAAGTGAAAAAACTTTTAGAGACTATTTAGAGTTAAATTTTTCGGTACTGTACTTAATGTTAACCAGAATGGATTATATATGAGGATCAAAGGACAATTAAACCCCACTATTTTTTAATATTGGAAAAAAGGTCAAGACTACACAGTTGAAATGCAATTACTAACCACTGAAAGATATGTGCAAATCAGTTCCAAACATATAAATACCCACCATTTTCCTATAATGCATTAAAAATTGATTTAGAATCAGAGAAACTTGACTGGTTTTATTTTAGCAGCTATCTAAACAGTCATATTTCAGTTATCTGCAGTTTTTAAAAATCTAAATAAAATATATATCTATGTGGTAAAAAAAAATACCATTTCAGTTTTTAACCTTAAACTATAAAATACAGCACGCTCATATATATACATACATATATAAAATACATACACTCGTAATTTCCACTTAAAATAATTATTCCTTTTAATAGTTCAAACTAGTCTGCTTCATGAAGAACCAGTGAATTTGTGAGAAAGTGGGCAATTTGTGAGTAGAGTTCAGCAGGACAATAGTGAGAGTGTGGTGACACAAGTCACTAAGTGATTCTCCATGGCTGAATCCCAAGTTATGTTATAAAGTAAATGCAAAAGATCTGGCTTTGAGCACCCTGATCTAGGGAAAGATGACTCTGCCCATGACTGGGGACTTGGATTTGGTGATATTTAGAGGTTACTTTTAACCTAAAGCATTCTATGGTTTTCTGAAAAAAGTAAACTTAATCAAGCAACATTTCTTAGATGCTGTCATTATTTCTGTACCATCTAAAAAAATTATATGCAAAAAATTATATGCAAAAAATCCCTCAGCATTTACCAAGAATGCTGTAAAAAGTATCTCATGAAGGGCTACAATATTATTCCAGACTGTGAAGAACTACTGGATTTTTAAGCCTCCTCTATCTCATATAACTGGGTGGCTCTACAGTATTTCTCCTGGTACCAGATTGCAAAAAGGTCTTCAAAGGTGACGTATCATGGTTCTGAAGATGGTACTAACAAAACAGAGTAAAAAAAAAAACAAAACTGGCTGCTTAAATAGCATATGCTTCTGAAGAGAACTGTGTAGGAAACAGTATTCAGTTCAGCCTGAAGAAGAGAAGGCTCAGGGGGATCTTACCAATGTATACAAATAACTGAAGGGACGGTGCAAATAGGATAAAAGCTCTTCCCAGTGACAGGACCAGAGCCAATGGGCACAAATTGAAATACTGGACTCTCCCCCTGAAAATCAGGAAACACCTTTTCTTGTGACTGGCACTGGCTGCCCAGGAATGCTCTGGAGTCTGTCCTTGGAGATATTTAAAATCCACCAGAGCGTGGTGGATTTTAAATATCCCAGGCAAACAACTCTGGATGTCCCAGCTAGAACAGAATGGTCAGACCAGATAACCTCAGGAGATTATTACAACCTCCACCATTTTGTGTTTCTGTGATAATACTTTCATGATGGATTAATTTTGCACCAGGAAAGGCAAAACAATGCAATAGTTTAAAAATACAGAGTTTTTTTGTTCAGATTTTCTAGCATTTCAAAGCATTTGTAGATCTTATGCTGCAGAAATACATCAAGAATATGTTGAAATAAAATATTAATGACTGGAAGATTGAAAAATACAATTTCTACTGCATAGCAATATGAAAGGTAAGACCCTGTGAATGCAGTCACTAAACTACACTGAATCATTACATTTTTCATTTTCAAGAGAGTACCAGGAGTCCCTTCTGGTAATGCTGCTCCTCCTATTTTCTTTAAAAGCATTTGTGGGAAGAGGCCAATTTTCTAAACAAATTCTAGATAATTTATCCCTAATTTTTTGCACATACATGATCACTTTTAAGAAATATAATCAAAGTCTTATATATGAATCTTTCAATAAGAAATTACAAATAATCTTGCCAGAATAATTTTTAAAAACAGGGAGTAAATAATCAGGTGATAATGTTCTAAAGAATGTAACAACACAGCAAAGACATTCAAAAGACAAAGGTAATTTGATGAAAACTTTCTAATTACTAGAAGGCTTTTAGAAATGCTGGAAGATACCAACGTTTTTTTACAGGAGATAATATAAGTCGTAAATAACAGAGTTTGTATTTTATTCAATTTTGCTTTTAACATTTGGAAATAGTTTACTTATACTCAGAAATAATGAAGGAACAAGAAAATTTCTTCCCTATCAACATAGGATATGCTGTTACTGCCAATTTAGTTTATTAGAAGTCAATCAGCTACAAGTTTCCTCTGTCAAAACCTCAGAATTTTAAGATAAACTCTGTCCCAACATCTGAGTAGGTAAAGCTTAAGAGATGACCACTTCTAGACATTAATTTCTGAGTTCCATCCCTTTCGATGATGTCTTGGATCAAATTCCTTCAGAACAATTGACTTGTACTATGTGGAAATATGCTTCATGCATTCAACTTAGTCAGACTTGCTATTTGATATCTCAAAGGAGATCTTTTGGTTTTGCAAATTTTGAAAAAGATTTATAACAAATTGCAGTTGAAGAAATGCCTTAGGCCAATATGGCTATCCTCAAAGCACACTGCACTGGCAGACAATGCACAAGTCTAAAGTTTCTCTTAAAGCAAAAGCTATGACCCATTGCCTTATAAATAGTTTCAATCTGACCTCCCTCTACATGTAAACACAAAACTACCCTGTGAAAAGAATCTGGAAAACTTTCAGATCATGCAGAACACTTAAATGCTGTATAGCCCTTCCCAGTTGCTTTTTAAAGTAGATGTAGATTCTGTCTTACTGTAGGAAAAAAAAAAAAAAAAAAGCACATGAATTCATGACCCCATTCTGGGGGATGGGGCAACATTTCCATCCTTTTCACATCAACTTTGACTCAAAATGAGGCCCTACAACACAGGTGAAGCAAAGAACTTCCACACCATGCCCAAGAGGCTCTACAAGCAGAGTGCATGAGGGTATATTTCAATGCTAATAACATGTAGATTATATAAACATAGCCTTTCTTTTTCTGACCTAACAGGTCATGATGAGAAAATAAAGACAAGAAATAGATGAAAGCTTGGAGAGCTCAAGTATATCAAAAGCATTACTCTTAAAGGGCTTTCCAGTAATAAATATTGTAATGGGAACCAAACAGCCTGGCATAAGATAGAACAAACTCTGGGCTTTCCTGGGATAATGCTCCCAGGAGGGAACAGCAAAAGAAGCATATTCTCATGTCCAAAGACAATGCAGACCACTAATGTTTCAAGGGCTGTAAAAGGAACAGCATGTAACAGAGTCTAAAAAGTTGCCCCAAGTGACAAGCCTCATTTCTCTGAAAATAAAAAAATTGTCATTTAAAAATTATCCAAAATATTTCTTTTTCAAGTAAAAGAAAGTGCATGCAGCAACAAACATTAACAAATGTTGAGTTATAATGCTGTGTTTTAAAATAGTCTGCAATACACTGAGACATCTTTATGAAGTATAGAAATTTCTTTCTTCAAAATAAATTAGAAATAAATTGCATCAAAAAAGGCAGCCGATTATATATCTCTACAAATTACCAACATTGAATAATAAATTTTGATGGCCATGAAAGAGTTGAAGTGGGGATCTATTCTGGCATTATCTTTTCCAGCTCAAATGCTGTTTTTTGTTCAAATTCCAGTGTGTGCCACTTACTGTTATGTTTGTAGCTACCATTGAAACACCAGCCCTGTGTAATCAAAAAAGTTTGCTTTGAGACTGTCATTCTCACTTGATTCTTACACTTCATCATTTCCACAAACCACCAGATATAGTAAGACTATGCAAGATATCATCATCCTCTGCAGTTCTATAAATTAATTTCCTATTCACAAGACAGAACTTGTATTGAATCCAGTTGAGAGTTAGAAAGGCAGATCTCAGGTATAATATTTTAGCACACAATGAGGCAGAAGGGAATAGGTCTGATTGTTTTCCATAAAGGTCTGACCTTAGAAGTACTCTCAAGACCTTTATGAAGACTATGATGGCCCACTTGAAAGCTTACAGAAAACAAGCCACCAGCATTCCAACCTATGCATCCTACCTTGTCTGAGAAAGGCAGCAGAAATGTCAGTACGATGTGAAAATGACTTTCCATATCTGACCCTTTGTGATAAACTGGATGCAAAATGAGAAAATAAAGAGTCTGCCTTGGAGAAGAATGCAGACAGGATGAGAGGATGCAGCCCTCTGAATTGCAACACTTTGGATTTAATCCATTTGATTTGATCAAATCAATAAATTCTCACTGATCAAGTGAATTACAATGAAATATAAATACTTAAATATGTGGACAGAGTAGCAGTTCTGACAAATATGGTACATATTAAAGGACTAAACTGGGCTAAGAGTGTTCTTTCTTTTTACAGATGTGTCAAGCAAGTTAATTCAGAATGAGTAGCATTGCACCCCTTAACAGACCTAGAATTTCTGTAGGCCAGCAAGGAGGGATTCAAATTTTAGTGTTCAAATTATGGAGTACATCATAGGAGGAATTAGTCACCATATAAGATATGCTTAGACATCTCAACGACATTATTTGCTTTTAGAAATTATTTTTATTGATTGAAAAGGAATTTTAAAATTTCATATTATAATCATGAATACACTTGCAAAATGCAATAATTACTCTAGTCATGAGTTACCAGCAAAAATAAATATTCCTTGTATTTCTCCTTTTTCTTTGTATTTCTCTTTTTTCTTTGTATTTCTCCTTTTTCTTTCTACATGACTCACAATCTGTTTTAAAGCAACAGCTCTGCAACATGCCTGAGTTCCAGATATTTTATGCAATATTATTTCTATTATTTGATCATTTAAAATAGTATCTCAGAAGGGCACTATTTGTAAGAAAAATATTATTTTAACCATTTAAAAAGGATTTCACATCAGCAAAGCATATAGAACTAAAACCAGCAGACAAAAAGATCAGGTCTCATTGATACTAAAGTGAGCAAGGTTAACTCTCTTTTAGGTTAGGACATAATTTATCCCAGAGTTTTTACTTATTTGAAATAAGTGAATAATATTCAGATAATTGCATCTGAATATGAAATTATTTGGTCAGTACTATAACTGATGATAGCAGAAGAATTATTAAAAGTGAATACTTAAGACATAATGTTATTTATACACAGAAATCAAAATAGACATCTTCACCTTTTTGGGCAGAACACTCTGGAAAAATTGTTACGAAACACCACAAGAGAAAATAAAGTTCCTGAGGCTGAACTCTCTGGAAAGGGCTATGGATTTTTTTGTTTGGTTGGTTTTTGCTCATCTATCTCTCAAATACAGAATTAGGACAGCTTGGGAGTTCTACTTGGAGAAAAGAGGACTGTGGGACAAAGGACCATACACAGCTATCTTCCATATTTCCATACATGGGTATAAGGCAAATATAAGAGAGAAATAAATTATTTATATATTGTTATATATATTTAAAAAATTTGTTTATTTCATGTTTACCACAAATACTTTTCCATTGCTTCTACTGAAAATAAGATAATTTTAAACTGGTCGTACTTTACATGGTTAATATGTTTCTTCACAACAGACATTTACTTCTCTAGCCAAGGCTCAGAGTAGCATACAGGAAATCATTAAGTATTTTACTGCTTGCCAGCATGTTTACATGAACTAATTTTATAACATACCTGCAAAGATGGAAGAAGCCAAAGAATTATTGCTGTTAGCTATTTTTAATACAATGTAGTCAGCAGATAATTGTGTTTGCCTTAATGTTAACTAATGCCCCTCCTACTGTGTTTTAAAGGGAAGTGGATCAGCAGGACTCATTTAATTTACAGCAGCTTCTTGCTGTTTATGTGAAAATCAGCTACCAGAATAACAAATGGTTATTTTATGTATGATTTATTTCTTACTTCTCAATAAAAATTCCTCTTTCAGAAGAAAACACACACACCAAGAGACAGGCAGAAATATTTTAAAAATACATGAAATGTCAAAAGTTCAAGGCTTTTTTTTACATATTGTAGTCTATTGTAGTCAGATTATTTTAGAGTATTAAGAGTATTTGTGAAAATGTGTCTCCCTCAAAGCTGTAGCTAAGGAAACACGGTTGTACTCAACAATTCTATATCCTAAAAGTTAATACTATTAATTACTTTCAATGTCACTGCTAAGAATGCTCGGCAAGAAATCTGAAAAGCAAAAACGGAAGATTTTTTAAATTCTGTTTTAATTATTTCAGGATGTTTGCTTTTGCTTTCTTTTGGGGGATGGGACTTCATTTTCTTTTTGTCTGATTGATAGTATCTTCAGATATCTTCCTAAAGACCACCTATAGATGTGTTTACACAAAATTCTATACAGTATTTTCAAGGACTTTTAAATCAACCCAGTGCTAACTGGTTGGGAATGCCAAACAAGAAAACAAGGAAATAAAACAAATAGTTGCCATTTAGCCTCTAGTATAGCTTAAATATTACACTGAAGGGTTATTTCACTTAGTCATATTTTCTTACACTTTTAGGTACTGCAACTCGCAGTCACTTCATAGGTTTATCTATCAAAACCACATACTCTAAATCTGGTTGTGAAGTTTTTAAGGAATTTTTAGTGCAGTTGAGAATGGAATTTGGTCAAATATCTGCTTTCATTTCCTGGGCTTGCCTGTTAGCTATTTCCCTGGAAAGCACAGGGGTATCTAGCAAAACCAGGACTTGCTAAAGAAAATTATACAAGCGGTTCAGAAGGTTCACACAGAAATAGCTGGAACTCCACTTGGAATTAGTATGACAAAACAACTTTTGAGTACATACTCCTGCAAAAGTGGGGAAAATAAAGCCTCATACTGATACTGAAATTACTCCTGTGATTCTTATTTATTTCAAAAATGCTTTTATAATTAACAGTATAGATAAGGTTCCGGTTTCCTGTTTCACTTATTGGGCCTCCTAGATAAAGAACATGGAGAACTATATATCCAGACAAGGTAAGAGCAAAGCAAGTCCAGCTTCTCTTCCCTCAGGCCTGCTCATCCTTTTCCATCCTATTCTTTCCAAATGCTCTGCAGTTTATATGGAGATGAATTTGGCTGGGAACTGTAACATGGATTTTTTAGCCTCATTTTTTTTTTCAACAGATCTAGATTTAAAACTCCTATATTGCATAGCTCTTCCTGAGTGGAGTTTTTTCACACCACACAGTTTATAAAATAATTAGCTAAATTAATGGATCATCTGAGATGCTGCACAGAACAATGTGTAGCATGAGAATACCACAAAACCTAGTAGAACCTTTCTTTTGGATACTAACAACACCTTTACTTATATGTTGGTTCACCTGGTTTTAAACTAAATCTAGTCCAACAGAACTCTCAACTAAAAAATGTGAGGCAAAGTAAATGTTGTAATCTTTCCTTACACAATACTTAATAAAACAATAAGGTACACCAGCAGGATAGCAAACCATCCTGTGTTCCAGTGCCAAAATGAAAACTATTATTTATACTGAAATACTAAGGATGTGGCTGCTGAAAATTAGGAGTTTACCTGCCTTTGTAATTTATATTATCTTGAAATTATTAGAAGTAAAATGTGGCATAGCAATAACAAATGTCTTGGAAATTGTTTTTTTCTTACACCATTTATATATACTGTATAATATACATATATATATATACTATAGTACATTATGTATATATACTTATTGTAACTATAGTAGTATCATTCCAATTGTAATCATTTGAGCATATTAAAAAATAATAAGACCAAAGAAATCAAATACTCTAAGAAGAAAATCTTTTTTTAGGCAAAGTAATACAGGTGGGCGAATAAAAAATGCACTACAAGAAAAGCTGGGCCTGAAGTATACAACTGACTTGACTGCTAAAACATTGTTTCCTTTTCTTCTCACAGAGAAAGTATTAAACATTTCACATGCATTATATGACTTGTATATAAGTAATTTCTGATGAGACAGCCCTCATAGATGAGGACTTCTATGTGTCTTACCTCCCCACAAGAACTGTTTCAGCAGAGCTTCTTAGTACACTTTTCCTTTAAAAAGATTGCATAGTTTTGTGAAATGTCATTAAACACCCATAAGTCTCACCATTTCAAAAAAAAATTGAAATATTATTTTCAGACATATCATTTAATGAAAGAGTTAGTGGCTGGAAATTGACTGCAGGAAAAGAATAATTTCACTATTTAGGAATAATTATAATACTTAGCTTGTTCTGCTAGTGTTTTTTAACAGGGAAAAAAATCCACAATTCCACACTCTGAAAAACAGCTTTTCTATTTTAGGGAACTCTGTTGTCTAAATAGCTCACAAACTACTCTAAGTTATGTAGACCTTTAAGTATTTACTGTCACTGATAAATGAGACACTGAAGGTATAAATGGCCTGTCCTATTACCCAATAAGAATTGTATCTGCTGTTGTTTTCATTAACATAGCTTGGATCAGAAATTAAAACCTGGTAAAAATCACAATGAAAATCTAACTAATTAGAAATAGCAGTAAGTCACTTAATGAGGAGCAGATGTGATTTTGGGGATAAAAATGGAAATAATTTTTACTCAAGAGTGCATTCACCTTCTGAATAAAATAATTTCATATTTACTCTGAAGATCCTGGCAATTTTTAACTATTACCTTATCTGTGTCTTCTTCAAAATTCTTTATTACAGGGATAATATTGCAACCACAATGACCTTCTTTCCCTCAACAGTGTTGTGAAATATTTGGGTTCTATATAAGGGGTTAGTTTTCAGTGCATTTCTACAACATCCCATTCAGCAGGCTTTTTGATGCACTTAAAACATTAATGAAAGTTTACTATTATCTATTAAGATTCTCTAAATTAGTACACACTAAGGAAAATCAGGCAAATTTAATGGGGTATTTCCATTGATGGTAAATAAGTAATCATTAAAAAATACTAACAGGTCACAATCAGTCCAGAAGCACAAATAAACCAAACAATAAATGTGCTTACACTTCAAATTTAAAGCAACTTCTTGATTTGTCAGCCTGTGCATTGAAGTCAGCTTGAGGAGTTACTGCCTACATCAAATATTAAATCTCTTTGCACAGCTAAGATTTCTTCTCGTAACTGTTCCTAAGAAACTTAATATAAGCCCTGCAAACAAAGAAAAACCTACATTCTTTCACTTTAACCTGTACCTACATAAATCATGCAGTTCTCAGAAAGGCTCTGTTTTAATAAAACTTAATTGTGTCTAATACCCTGTCTTATACATAAACCAGCCAGGTTTCTTTTCTTTTCTCAAGCACTTCTTTCTCCTTCCCCAAATCTCATGAATTTCAAATACTATCCACCCTGTCAGAAATATCTTTGGGCATTTGCAGACACTCACGAGAGAAATTCAGTAGTCACCCATACTTGCTTTTTAAATGCCTAGAAGGACAAGAAATCCTGAAGTTTATACTTATAAATTCCATCAAATGAAAATGCATTACTGTTCTCCAGGTCTGTTTATTGCAAGCCTTCAGTCACTCCAATATTACTGGTTATAACAATAATTATTACTTTCCCTTCTTAGAGTACTAACAATTACATACTTAGAAGAGTCTGCTTTATATGTCATTATAACTTATCTGATCCTCTCAGTCTTAGAATATTGTTCTATTAAGTTCTATTGTGAGTGCAGCCAATCTGCAAACCTTTTACTTATCAGTAATATTGTATTCAACAACCACAGCTCTTGTGTTCACATGTAATTTAAGAAATAGAAATTTAAATATTTTCAACACATAAGTTTAACTTATTTTAAGGTGATACTAATTTTATGCCTTTTTGATATTCATTTTTCACAATATATTTGAGCTCTTTGCAAGTTCAAGTGAACAAGGAGTCCCATACAGTATTATTTAAAGTCCTGCACTCATTTAATAAGCAATTTTTATCAAATGATTCTGTGTGAAGAACAAGCATGTTTAATTAAGAACAGCAGAAACTGCTACAGTAAATTCCAGGTTTGGATTGAGGCTTGTTCAAATACATTGTGCATTTTTAAACAAGAAGTTAAAGAAGGATGATACCAATTTGTCTATTATTTTTAAAACATCTATACTGAGAATATACTTCAGATAAACTTATATGCTTTAGTGCTGGCTGCTGTACATTTCCCCTAAGCATTTTTCTATAGGGCAAAATGGTGCACTAAAAATCTGCTGAAGCAATATGCTACTATTTAGCAAGTTCAATGTCTAAAAATTGAGTAGGTAGTATTCCTGTAGCCTCTACTAGATCACTGTAAAACCCACCAATCTGGCATGATTTAACATGACACATAAAAGCTGCTGACAATGGAACAGCAACAGTACTACAATTTTAAATTTATATAATGTACATTATACAGAAAAACTCACATATCTTCAGCATTGAAATAACTTTCTTTTTTAATAGCTATTTTCACTTCAATTCGAAACATGAGGCTTTCCAAATCCTCTGTTAAAGACTGAAAGTAATTCAGTATTCATTGCAGACATCTGCTCTAACAGACAAATCCAGATGAACTTTGTACTTTCACTTCAAATTTGCCCTTACAGAAAGAAATAATGTAATGATATACTATTACGTTTCACCTCATCATTTTTCAAACATCAAGTAAATGTTTCCTAAACCCTTTGTATGTTCTAATAAATTATCATAAATATTCTGGACCAAAATGCTCCAAATAAAAAAATTACAGGCATGGATTAAGTACCATAGTGCCCATTTGCACTTTCATTACTTAGAAGCCAAAGGCAGGCTTTTGCAGTTAGATTCTAAACCATATTTTAATGATCTTGAATCAGATGCCAAGCAAATTAGTATAACTGTTATTGAACACCTAAGAATACTGTATTCTCTTCATACGATTCTATAAAACCCCATTGATTTCCTGTCCTTAGATCCTCAAGATTCATGACAATTCATCTATTTCAACTTGCTTCTGGAAACTACCAATATGTTTTTCTCAAAATAGTGCAGTAATTAAACAAATTTTATATCAAAAGTTTACTAGATGACAGTCTATTAATCCATCTGTCAAAGACTGCTTATCCGTTTTTACCTTGATCATTTAGGTTAAGATTTCTCTTAAAGGTCACAGTTAATTCAGAATTTTACCTTGTGTGCAATGTCAAGAAATGTTACCACAGTAATAAGTAGTTCTGTGCTTGTAAAGTGAAATTGTTCCAAAACTAAAACAAACAAATGTTTATCTATGTTTATCTATCCATTCATGCTTTCTTTTTCTCAAGTGTTGGTAACTTTTAAATTGTTCAAATAACACACAAACAAATGAAATGACATGGGAAAAAAAGATGACAGTGATATAATGAAATATTTTAAGATGCAATATTTTTAAGCTAACTCATTTTCATTTCCTATTTCCTCTATCTGTTTAATAGAAACTTTGTTCTTAATTATTTACTAATTAATGAAGTCTGGAGAGATATGGGAGGCTAAATAATTTTAGTTTTGTTTTTTTAACATTGAATGGTAATGTAAAGCATAGAACTTAGACAATTTTGTTAAAAAATCCCCGAGGTCCTCGTGCCAGTCACTTCAAGCACTGGCCTATCTACTCCTATATGCTTTTTATAACTAATAAAATCAGTACCATTGCTATTCTCTATGTCTGCCCATCTTTCTTAATGAATTTTTGTCTCTTCCCATAAAATTTAGCAAAAAAAAACCCCCAATACTTCACTGTCTACAATGGGTTTTCTACATGCAATAGAAGTGCAGCATTTTGCCTTTTTAAGTGGCTACCAATATTCAGCTTATGGGGTTTTTTTATTCTTAGTTCTCAAAGCACAAAGAAAGATATGCTCATTTGAAAACAGACTGCCTAGGAATTAATTCAAGCTGAAATAATCTTGACTAAATAACAAACTGTGTTGTATTATAAAAATAAGATAGCATTTCCAACACTTCATGGCTATAAAATGCCATCATTTACAGATTATCAAGGCAGGAGGGCAGGCAGATTTCATTTTGTAAGGTCTTTTTCACGTAAGTATAGAAAATGAAGATAAGTGCATTGTACATGGCAAGCTGAGAGGAGAGGTTAATGTTATTTCCATTCTTTTGCATGTTTGAGGGACTTGTTTTATGTATCAGAATTTTCAAAAAGAAGCAGAAGAATATCAAGGCCAAAAGGGACTTTAACTACATTAACACAACCACACTTCCTCTACAGGCCAAAGAATCTCCTGCTATTACATCAAAACTAAATGTCTTTGTAAAGATTCCAAGTAATGACAATCTTAATCATGTGTTCCAAAGGTTAGTTACCATCATTGTTAAGAGATATACACATTTTTTATTGGTCTGGTTTTGTCTACATTCAGGTTCAAGCTTCTGGACCTTATTACATTCTATACCGTTTAAGGCCATTAAATACTAGAAATCTTATTTTCATGCACCTATTTGTGGACTCTGATCAAATTACATCTGAATCCTCACTCAAACATATTGAACAGATTGAGCTTTCTAAGCCTCTCATCATAACCCACATTACAAGTAGCACACAAACATTCTTATAGCTATTTCTGAATATTTTTTTCCATAACTTTTCTTTTTTGAAATATAACAACCATTACTGAAAGTAATATTACAGCAAGTCTAACTTATGCTATTTACCAATGTTTCCCTACTTCTCTACTCCTATACCTATTTTATGTCAGCAAACAGTAAGAAAAAAAGTGATCTACACACTGGAACCCTTTACTCTGATCTCAGACTACAAAATATCTAAAACAACTTCTGGAGAAAATAAACCATTAAATATATGAGGGTGAACAGAAAATGAGATAAAATGACATGAATAGCAAAGCAATCCTGCTAGAATGACTGGATACCTTTAAAAAGGGGGCAAATTTTATGAACAAATAAAAAGTAGAATAGTATTTGTCTAGATCTCTGTAACACTCTACACAAAAAGTTTTACATAAAATTGGGGTTATTGCTGTAATTGTAAGAAGTAAGGAACTGGCTGTGGAGGGGTGTCAACTCCTATGAGCTAGACCTCTGCCCTAGAGTGAAGTTAGTAGTAGAGTTCCTCAAAGATCATCTTTGAGAACAATCTTATTAAGTATTTTTAAAACTCCCTGGCATAAAAAGTAGGAGTGACATCAATGCCTCCTAACCATGTGTCAATACAGAGAACTGAACTAAGATAAAGGAAAAACCGGGTGACTCAGGGACTGGAGTAATAGAAGTGTCATGACATTTAATAATACGAAGTATGAGGTTGGGGCACAGGCTCCGTGCTCAAGGCTTCTTAGCAGTGTATACTAAATTGGATTTTGATGCCCTCAAGGAGAGGATAAAATTACTTATTTTCTCAACATGAACAGGCTTCAAAACTGTATTTTGTGGCGATGACAGAGAAACCAGGACAGGAACATCTTCCCTGAGAAGTTTGTGTTGCTAAGCTAAGCAATATCCCTATCACCAATAGTAAACAGCCATGGTCCCTCTGCCTTCTGCACAACCCTCTCTCTGTCTCAGGGCTGGAGCCATGCACCCTGTCTGAGGACAAGAAACAAAAGCTACTGGCAGGGGCAGAAAAGTGAAATGTGCACATCCCAGGTGAAAAGAACTTCCAGTTCCAGTATCAAATAGCCAAGATCCCAGTTTGCTCTGTGATCACCTCTGTCAATGGCCAAATCCTCCTAGATACTCTGTTGTCTCATCTGGAGAAATTAAGAGGCAGTGACAAAGGTCACAACTGAGTAAAGCTTCCCAGTCCCAATAATAGGTGGCTATGAGACCTAAACCATCCAGCCCTATTAGAAGCAGGGACTAGATTAAACTCTTAAATCCATCTTCCACTCCTCCATATTCAAATGAGCTCTTTTCTCTTTTGTTATCCCCTCTAGCAACCAAGTAGACAGCATTGGGGAGGAGGTGTGAGCAGGAGGGGACAAGTACATGACAGCATAGCAGCAGTCATGAAATTAATGCTTGTGTGATCTTGGCACCCTGAGCTGCTAAGAGAGAATGAAATATGGGAGCAATTCTGTACCATGATGATCCTGCAGACACATCAGTCTGTCATCATACACAACTATTTATGCCTAAATCTAGTTCTGTGACAGTTCCTCAGAAACTAATACACTGAAAACCTATTAGGGAAATGAAGATCATAACATATTAGTCAGTATCAGGACAACTGAGCCACCAATGTGATGCAACCCTACAAGGCAAACATGACCTTAAATCAGAAATGATCATTTCAGTAGACTAAGAGAAGACTTTATGCTATCTTACATTGCACTAATGAGCCCCTGTGTATACTGCTACGCAGAATTCTGGCAACTTATATTAAAGAAAAATGGATTCAGGCTGGGACACGTGGAGAACTGTTACCAGGATGATAAGAGAACAGAAATTTCCCTGTTTTGTAACATTAAAGTTAAAGAAAGTGATAGCTCACTACCTTTTTTCCTTACCTCCAATTCCACATTTTGTTTTGGCTTCTGCCTCAACTGCACCATTCTACCAGCCCTAATGCTCCTGTACCTATGCAGTGAACTGAGTTAAGGATCTCATAATCAATAAAAACCTTTCAATCATCAGTTTCCTGATGGGATTTCTTTTCTGATTATATAAGTCTGTGGCGGCACACAGAAAATAAGGCCTGAAGCTAAGAGTAACAATGCAAATTTATGATGCAAGTGCAGATCATTGTTTGCTAATAAACACATGTTGAAAGAAAGCACCAAGAAGGAACATAGATGTTTAAACATAAGGACAACACAAGCTTGGAGAAAATGGTTGTACATCTATTAGAAGCCACATTTCAAACTGAAAATCAGAAATTTTAGCTGTCACAAAAGTACACATGTACTTCCAGTTACAGGGACAAAGGCATAGCCTGTTCTTACAGTACAGCTACTATCTGCTGGCACTTTAGAAGTTCTTTTTCAATCCCATATTTAACAACTGTTAGATATTTTTGATAATAAGTATGCATTTAATTGTGTTGAAGTGTAGTATTTTTTAAAATTAATTTCCAGGAAGTCAGAGATTAGTAAATTAATAAATAAAAAAGTAGTACCACTTGTACATCTGGACAAAGTGTAACATCTGGAAATGCTACTAATAGTAGCAAGGTAAAAGAAACTTCAGGCAGGGTGTAATTTCTCTAAAGTTCCAAAATTACACTAACAGCTTTTTTCAAAGAATTGCCTTCTATATGTGGTGTGAGACTTTCAGATGTGCCTTGTACACTCCAGACCCATCACAATATTGTGACCTGATTTTTTACAGAATTTGGATTTAGTAGTTTGGGTTTTTTGAAACTTGTTCACCCGTTTATATGTCCAAAGACACTATTTGGCTGCAAAAAAAAAGTGAAGTATCTAAAAAAACGTATAGGTATTTAAAATAATCCTTTTTTTTTAAATCACCAAGAAGATCCAATATGTAAGTAACCTGTTTTCATGAATGTTAAGTGGGAGCTTAATCTGAGAGGGGGAAAAAAGAGGGGCACCTTTCAAAATCTGTGATGCTAGTTTTTGAGTGATGCTAGTTTTGAGCTAGTTAGAGCTCATGATTTTGCATGGGAGACTTGACAAACTATGGAGTCCTGCAACACATCAACCTGCAGGAATTGGATTATATTTAAACATACATGGTAACTCTTACTTTTCATAGCAATGAGTTGTACTGTGGCAGCTCCTTTGGGAGTCTCTGCTGGGAGCAATGAATATGCTCTTCTTTGGTTGGTTGTTTTCACATTCTTTGTACTGAAAGAGTTGCATTGGGACTTAGTTTTCCAACGACTTGATAGAGTGTGATTATTAGATACCAGAAACATACCTTGATACAATTTTAAAGAAATTCTAACCCATATCATTAAATTGAGACATATTTCAAGGGTTAGTTGAATTACACTGTTCAACATAATCACACAAACCAAATATTTTACATGCCACTTGTTAAACATTCATATGTGACCACATAAGTCTGAACTATGTCTAAACACATCAAAACCCTCTAAGAATTTTTCAGATTTTACACCTGATCCTGCTTTCTTGCCCCTCAAAACATGCAGCTTTGTGCCTCAGAGTTTTGCACTGGCACATTTCAAATATCTACTTTTAAAATACAGAATAACACACCAAAAAGGGCATGTGGGAAAAAAATGAAAAATATGCAAAAACAGTAATAGGAAAGATTCAAAACTCAAATAGTCTTTACAAATACAATTGCTTTTATGATACTTTTAAATACATTATTACAATCTTTAAAATACTTTAAAATACATTATTGCTTTTAAAAAGTTACGCTTTTTAAAAAATTAATTTTTTTTCTGTCCTAAAGAACATCGGAATTGTTGTGATGGAGGGGCTCCAGTTCTTTTTTCAAAGTACTTTAAGAGCTACAAATCTAAATTTGGTAGATATTTAAAAAAAACACAGGTAAGAGATGCAAAAACTATGAGCCTAATACCTTGCTTATCATCTCTTTTAATCAGAATGTTAGAGATTCATATTTTACAGCAAATTTTATAAGAGCTCTCACTCTTCACTCGAGCATTACTACCTGTTTGATCCTGTAGTACTGCCAAAAGACATTTCAAAACCAATACAGGCAGAAAACAAATATTACTGACAAAGAAAATAAATTATATTATACTGGTTATTCATAAGATATATGTACTCCTTACCTTTGAAATATTAATACAGGTGTTGTAATTGATTTATTATGTCACAATAAACCAGTATAATAACATTTCATCACACTTTTCAAATTACTTCCCTTTTAGATCTGTAGATATGTGGTCTCTGTTATTATTTTTAATGAATAGCAAATATCATACCATTAATGAATAACATAATAAAAATATGTTTGTATGTCTCATTCATTGTTAAAACATCATCTTCCCCTCAAAGGGACACATTAAGTCTGTTTATTTTTTGGAACTTCCTGCTATGTAGCAAACTACTGACAGGCACTTGTCCTCACCGAAAAGGTCAATGGATTTGGAGCACTTGTCTTTTTGTAAAAGAAAAATGTATTAAGTTTGACAACACTTTTAAGCACTTTGCCACAGGTTATCCAGAGAACAAACCTCTCTGTGGTGCCAGGGATTTTCGTGGCCCCTCCCCATCTCATTACGAAGTCTGTAGAGATGCCACCCTTTGAAGGGCTCATTTTTGTCAAGTTATCATTGATAGCTTGATTTTGTCAAGTTGACATTGATGCCATCCTGTCACACATTATGCACTCCTGGTTCCAACTACTTTGCTGCAGTAGGTCACCCCTGAGTGAGGCAGTGAATGAGTTCCATGTGCAGTGCTCTTTCCATAGCCTTAGTCTGGAATCCCTTTCTTATTCCAGTCAAAGCAGCCACTCCTTCAGTAGCTACATTTGCACAGTTTTTCCATTAAACATCGGTTTCATCGAAGAAACTATTTCCTGTTGAGAATAGATCTTCTCTTTTGGATCAGTAATTGCCCTAATGCTTGTTTCTTCAAATCTTCAGCAATGTCTTCTATGCAGCTTTCAACAGTATTTACCGACAAGAGTGTATTTTAGATTGCTGCTATATTGTTCTACCTGTGTTATTTCAGTGATTTTTATTGTCGTGGGAATAACAATTGTTTCCTCAATAGCACATGGTCTTTTGCTATTATCTATGAAACTTCTAGACTTTTATCATTAAGTTTTGCAAAGTGCTGGATTGAGCAGCATGACTGAAAACATCACTGAAAAATATTTGTGAAGGTCTGTCTTCATGTTCTGAATACGTAGCTTTCTAAACATCTGGCTAACCATAGTGGCTTCGTACAACCTCCAGCTGACATCTCAAGACAAAATACTCATTTTGGTGAACTTCAGTAACAGTGGTTGTCAGTTCATAGAATCATAGAGTCATAGAATCAAAGAATGATAGTTCCAACCCCCCTGCCATAGGCAGGGACAACTTTACTAGATCAGAATGCTCAGAGCTCCATCCAACCTGGCCTTGAACTCTTCCCAGAGATGACCACTTCTCTGGGCAACTTGCTCCAGTGCTTTGCCATCCTCTCAGTGAAAAACTTCTTCCTAATATCTAATCTAAACCTACCTTATACCAGGTTTAAGCCATTCCCCTTTGTCCCCTCTGCCCCCTTTGTAAAAATCCCCTCTCCCTTTTTCTTGTAGGTTCCCTTCAAGTACTGGAAGGCCACAATTAGGTTGTCCTGAAACCTTCTCTTTTCCAGGCTGAACAAACCAAATTCTCTCAGCCTTTCTTCATAGGATATATCAGTCTTGATAATTTTTAATGTGTTTAACCAACTTATTGTCAGATCCAATCAGATCACCATTGGTTTTGATGTCATGTGGCTGACAAAGAAGTCATACTTGGAACAGAAGTGTCAGCTCTACCATTTTCTTGTTCCCTGCTGCTTGTGTTTCAAATCATCTTCAATGACAGTTTCTTTGCAGAATCTTTTTAAGACACTTGTCCATTTTGTGAGGGCTAATGTAATCAAAACTAGTTAATACAATCTGTAAATCCAGTTAAGCAGTCACATGGAAATGGGAATTTAGACAATACACTGAAAACAAGTAAGTGATGGCAGCACTCTCAACCCCTCTGCATTGTGGAGCACCCAGTGCTCCCCCAGGATACCTCATATGCCATACCTGAGGTGACCATCTGACCAAATGAGGGCAGCAGTTTTGTTTTGGTTTTTTTCCCTTTTTTAAAGACAGACTCATTGGAGGAGCTAAGTGCAAGTATGAGCAATGCCACCAGATGGAGAATAAACAGCAGCAATAAAGATCATGTTGCTGGTGGTGCCTGTTAATCTGGATTTCTACTGAAGGGAGAGGAATTCTCCCAGTAAGACCTAAGAAATCTGAATAATTTGAACAGTTGTGTGGTTGTGTGGGTACTGGGTTGTGTGTCTGACTGTTGGCTCTATCAAACTCTGAGATGCCATCCAGATGAGCTCTCAGTTATTTGTGATCAGTTGCAACTACATTCTTGTGGCTTCCTTCTCTGACCCACTTAATACCTGCTTCATTCTGCTTCCCAATCCTGACCAGTCTGCCTGTCTGCTTCTTGAAATGAACTCTCACCTTGCCCTTCTATTTAGTATACATTTTGATTCTGTGGCATTTTTATTCCAAGTCTGAGTCCTGAGTATGCTTTCACGTTTTTGCCTTTTTTCTTTTTTTCTTTTTTTTTAAAAGATGTTCTGTGGTACTCCCAATTTCTGCTTCTTTGGCTCACCTTAACTTTTTTCCTGTCTTGATTCTAGTCTAGCAGCAATCACTGAGCCCAATACTACTAATCTAGTACCTACCTACAGTTGTATGATATTGTGTGGAAGTTGACAGTACAAATCAAAAAATGGAACTCTCACAACTATTAAGTGCATTTAGAGCTGTTGCTTGAAAGCATCATCAAAACAAATTGAACACTGCAGTAATTTTCTATATATTTACTGAGATATGAAAACTCCTTGGGTATCTGTAGGAAATTCAGTGTAGATCTCTCTCGTTCACTGAGAACACTGTTCAGCTCTCATAATGTATCATTCAGGGAGCATCAGGACTCTGACTAATGATAATGTTTCACCAGGTACAGAGACTTGTGTGCTATGACATTACCTAAGTTAAAAAGTAGATTTTTTTTCCTATAGTTTCTAAAATAATAAGGTGTTACTTATAAAAACTAGTGATTCTGAATCTGGAAAAAAAAAAAAAGCATAAAAGAGAATATAATTGAAAATTAACCTTTTTAGTAACTATTTCTAAATTTGATACAAGTCCCAATACTAACATGCATTAGTACTAAAGTCTTCAATATTAGAATTACTTTAATAAAACAATAATAAAACCTATACTTGTAACTGGTATACAAAAATAAAAGGCTTCTAGATTCAATATCTACTTTATGGCTTCTGTTCAAATCTCATGTACTTTTGAGATTTCTGGTTTCACAGCTTTAAAGAAGCCTATCTGAAATCCTCTGTATTGGTAAAGGAGCAGTGAACTGAAACTTAGTAGCTTGATCAAAAAATCTACCATGAAGGATCAGATATTTTTGGGATCATGCTTTTCACTTCTTGACAAGAAAAGAAAGTGAATGCCTGTAAGTTTTTGGCTTCTAAGCTTAAGCAGATGTTCACATCTGAAAACAGAGATTATCTTCAACATATTCATAGCACTCTTGGGTTTTGCCATACCCAGGTACCAGGACTTGAATCTGAAGATACCCAGCACTCCTTAAATGAATTGGAAAGAGAGCTACAAAAATACGGACCCTTGTACTTTGTATTTGTTGGACAACATTATAACTTGACAGTTCCTATTCAACACGATATTCACCTTGACTGGTTCAATCACACTGGACCAGACACACAGCTGTTGGACACTAATGCAAGTTCTCCTTCTGAGAGTAGCATTATCATGATGGTTTGCTGCTGTCCAAGATCTTTCCCCTCAGAATCCTGAAAAAATCTGTCTTCTGCTCGATACCACCCTTTAGGGTGGAGCTCTTCATGAACTGCAGCTTGCCAGCAAACAATGAGAAATAAATCAGCACCTTAAGACAGTTTTGAAACCATAAAGACTCAGTCAATGGGAGAATTAAATTCCTGAGCATATCTTATTGAAGAAAATTTATCATTAAGAGTTACTTCTGTATAGTGTTGTTTGTGGAATTAGCATCCTCTGATTATAAGCTTACAAAATCCTTAACAAATCTCAGGGTCACTGAAATGATCTTTTGAAAGTTAAATGTTTATCTTAAATCCTACTTTCAAGTATTATTATATTGTAAACTGACCTAATCAACTGGAAATTCACTTTTTGCCATCTTAATTTCAATCTTCCTTTTATTTTAGAGCAAGAACTCAAAAGGAAGGATGGGAATTCCTCCTTCAGTGGCATTGTTCTTGAAAACATTCATAAAAAATAACTTGGAAACGTCTGAGAAGTGACCACACACTGAGTTAAACTTATTTGACTGTGATGTTATCTAGAGCAAAATAAACTTTGATGCAGAAGATGAAGTGACAAAAAATTTGTGGTGATAATTCTTAGGGAATCACCATTATTAACAAGGAAACTACATTCCTTCAAAAACCTCAGTAGATGGTATGGTAACAGTCAGCAACCTGCACAGAATATAAGGCGGTATAATTTGTTCTCCAGTTGAGCATACAGGATGTATTAAACAAAAGAGAAAGCATAGTAATTAAGCAGAATTTCTGATTAAGGTGCTGGCTACTGAAGAAGAGACGTTAATTCTCTCATGGCTAGTCTACATATTTTGATTTGTTCTTCTGCAGTTAAGGCAATAGTATGTAGAATAATTCAAATCCAGGACAGGAACTTCCTCCAGACTAAGCAGTGAAGATGCAACAGATAGGTATGTACCTAATATTTGGATAACTCACCAAGTTTTTCAGGAAAATAGGACAGAATGATGCTCTATGAGAGCCCAACATGTCCCCTTAAGGAAAGTCAAACTGATACTTCAATTCTATAAGCACCCCATCCAGATAGAAAAAACGTTAGTAGTAATGATTTTTTTTTTGGTTTGATATTTTTAAAGCATTAGGAAAATGAAATGATACACACAGGTTGATGCTAAATGAGCCTTCAGGATTTCAGAAGTTGAACTATTCACCAAAAACCCAGAAAAAACCTTCACTTTCAGAGCACAAGGATCAAACACAATGCCAAAGAAAAACCTAACCAACCACCCAACCAACCAGACAAAAAAACACACAGAAAAGTACTGCCATTTTTCCTTCCAAATAAACTTGCACCAAAAAATAATCTTCCTATTTTATTTCTTTTTCTGAACATTGAAGTTATGTAACTGGAATAGATAATGTCATGGATGAGGAAACATCCACAATGAGAGTGTAAAGGCTGTACCAGATGAGTTTTAGGATGCAGCGCTGGGATGATGGTACTAGTATGGAGAAAATGGATCTATGCAATGCTGCTGAATCACTGCTTTGAAAAAACACTATTCTTCAAAGATCCTTCAGGTGATGGGAATCCTGAATCACATCTTATCATAGAGAATGAATATAGATGTAAAGATTATTACTTCCACTCAAACTCCCTGAAGTCATCGGCAAGTATCTTGACAAAGAAATCAGGTTAATACAACCTTGAATTTCTGAAAGGCACTTAGTCCCTCACTATAGACTCTTAAGACAAGTAAGAATGTCACAGTTTATGGATCCTCAGATGACTAAGCCAATGAAAAAAAAAAAAAAAGAAAAATGGGTAAAAGCATATTTGTGCTGTTTTCTCAGTAATGACTTTTCACTAATGAAATCAAAAAATTGGTCTTTTTTGTGCAACATGTGCATAAATTATCTGGAAAACTGAGTAAATACTAAGGGGAATCTCTAAGTATGCTCTAATATTGATACTAACTTGTTCCAGAAAGAGGAAAGACATGGGGATAAGGAACTGAAAGACAACACCAACAAACCAACCAAAAAATAGCAAAAAACCTCCCAAAACTTTCTAGACCTGACTGGGCAATAAAATGGCAGATGAAATACAGGGTAAATTAAAGTTTAAAAGTGATGAATATGGGAAAAATAATTTACCTTTATAAAAATGACAAACTGCAAAACTGACACTTAAACATGACTTCGAAGTTATGACAAGTCTATAAAAACATTGGTTCAATGTTCAGGAGCAACCAAAAAAGGAAATCAAGTATTTGGAATTACTAAGATGGAACAGAGGAACACATCACCATGCCACCACAGGATTTCACAAAACTCCCAAATCTTACAGGCTGCATGCTTTGTGGTTCCACAAGAACAAGACAGAACGAAAAAGAGAGAGGTAACAAAGAATCTAGGCAGAGAACACCTTTCAAGTATCGTGAGGTAAGGTAGAATTTACCTTAGAAAAGGGATGGCTGACAAGATCATAAAATGGGGATATACTAAGTCTTGGCTGGCACAGAGAAAGTGAAGAGGTTTTTTATTATTTCCTATTTCGCTATGTTCTCACAAAAATACAGACAACAATAGGGGAAGCAGTTGCTTAAAAGAGAAAAGCATAACAGTACAGCTGCGAAGGAAGCCCAATGAATGTTTGTCACAGAACAGACAAAGTATTTTGACTACGGAGTTAGCAAATGGAGAGCAAACTATAAAGGCAGTTGAAGACAGAAATACTTGCCATGAGGAAATGAATACTTTTCCGAAGACAATATGGGGAGGGGGTGGTGTGTGATGCTCCTCGCGAACAGGGGCAGGGAAGGCAGTCGGTGGGGTGAAGCCGAGCTCCGCACCCGCAGCTGGGCTGTGACATCTCGTGGTCGCACGGTCTAAGTGCAGTCCAGGACACCGCGCTGCAGAGCACCATTTCTTCTGTCTTTGATATTAAAAGCAGAGACCTTGAAGACGTGATCAGTGGTGGGGGACAGGCGGAATAAAATCAGAAGAACAAACTACTTATAGGCTCTCTATATAGAAATGGGTATTCTTCTAAAATTTAAGAAGTGATGTTATTAGTGATATATGAAAGAGAAAGTTGACTCAAATGCTGTTCAATCATTAAAACAGACATGCTTTCATTAACACTGTTAAATGTGACTTCAATTATTGAAGAAAACAGACTAAATTTTAAGCCTAATCTGAATCCAAAAAATCACAGACCACCTGAATAACACTCCCTCAGCTGTGAATGGAATTGTATTTGGGTTTCACAACACGCAAACCGTATGATTCTAGCAGACACAAGGACATGAAATCTTAAAGACCCATGCCTCAGAAACAAAATACATCTCTTTACTTGAAAACCCTACTGGAATGCAACTTCCTCCTAACCTTTGTTTTGGCTCTGTGCAGCTTGGAAGAGCAATTCAGCTCATCATGGCTAAAGCAATACTGAAATTTTATTTTGAGATCCTTACAAGAAAGAGGTATGTTGAATGTCTCACACCTCTATAGCACAAGATTTTAAGTCTTACAGATACTTTCACTTACCTACTTTTAGGTTTGTGAACATATTTAATACTTAATTTTAAAGGCAAATGATAATTGCAGAATCACAGAATGTGCTGAGTTGGAAGGGACACACAAGGATCATTGAGTACAACTCCTGGCCCTGCTCAGCACCATCCCCAAGAGTCACACCACATGCCTGAGAGCACTGTCCAAACGCTTCTTGAACTCTGTCAGTCTGGTGCTGTGACCACTTCCCTGGGGAGCCTGTTCCAATGCCCAACCCTATTAAAGTTCATGTTGAATTTCATTGCATAAATATATTGGATAACATGGTCACTGAGATACCTATTCAAGTGAAAATTTCTAGTATAAAAAAAAAAATAA